>MCJB01016991.1:92750-113591 GCA_002018475.1 Nicotiana obtusifolia
AGCTTGCCGTTGATTAAGCCCACGCAACGGTATATGACGTTTTCGTTGTTTACCCTTTCTGATGTACAGACATTTCTGTCTGATTGACACAAGTTTTTGTAATAGACTTTCATTTATTCAAGCAAGCTATTTTTCTCACTTTTCTGCTCAAGCTCTCAATTCTCTCGTTACTCCTAAATTGGTTTTCCCGCACGGCACTGACAATCTAGTCTAGCGTGCGGAGGGGACATCGGTTGGCGGACGGCAATCGCACTGACAGCGATTGCTTAGCCTTACGCTACCCTTCCAAAGAATCTCAGGAAGGCGTCGCGTAACAGTTGGTATCAGAACCTAGGCTCGACATCGGACGAGGGAACGTAGCCATTACACCATTTCTGACCATGGTGAATTACGGGGACCGAATCACGGCCCTCGAACAGACGGTTGAAACACTACGACCCATTGTGGAATCTGTCCCTGACATACAGACCACCCTACTACAAAGATTGGATGATCTGGATCGCAGGATGCTCCAGGCCAAAACTGATATTGAGAATGTTAGCCGCGACTCGGAAGGAGACCGGCAGACAGCAGCCACAGAGGCAGCTGAAATCTTCGGAAAATTTGAGGGCCTCCAGAAGGAGTGCACCGAAGATATAGCCCACAGGGCGCAAGAGGCAGAAAGGATGGCTGCCATGCAATAAACTATTGACAACTTGACGGGCCAGCTCAATGTTGTCAATGCTGCTTTACAGGGCCTGCTTCGAGGAGGCAGGAATCAGGCCGGGGGCATTGTGAATCTCGCCCCTGCGGCCCAGAAACTGAAAATTCCGGAACCCAAGCCATACAGTGGAGCTCGAAATGCCAAAGAAGTGGAGAATTTCATCTTTGACATCGAGCAGTATTTCGACGCCGTAGGAGGCCTAGAAGAAACTAAGAAGGTGGCAACTGCTGCCATGTATCTTCAAGGCGACGCTAAACTCTGGTGGCGAGTGAAATATGAAGCCATCAGGGCCGGGGAGGATAACCTTGAGACATGGGCGGAACTGAAAGCTGCCATACGCTTACAGTTCTTCCCAGAAAATGTGGAGTACAATGCAAGAAGGAAACTCCGGGAGCTCCGTCAGACCAAGTCTGTGCGGGATTACGTGCGGGAATTCTCTGCATTGATGTTGAGCATACGAGATATGGGGGACAAGGACAATCTCTTCACTTTCCTTGAAGGTCTGAAACCCTATGCTCGCATGGAACTCCAGAGGCAACGGGTGGACACCTTACCCAAGGCAATCCAAGCAGCAGAATGCCTTGGGGACTATCAAGTGGAAGCCCGAAAAGACAGGCCTCAACAACCTGTCAAAGGAGGATATAAAGGGGGCCATCCAAGTAATAGTGGTCCAAGCAGGAGTGGAGGAGATCGGAGCGCAAATAATTCCAAAGCTCCCTCCTTAGGTAGCAACAGTGCTGCACCTACCAACAATGATAGGGGAAGAAAGCCCCCTTCCGGGTGTCGTCATTGCGGCGGACCCCATTGGAATAACGAGTGCCCACATGCACAAATGAATGCCCATCAAGTTATTGATGATGAGACGGATGATGATTCGGATGATGCAGATCAAACCGAACCAGTAGGTGCATTCACCGCAATCGTTGGTTCTCTTACTGATCCTAGGGCGGAGACCTCTGCTGGTATCCGTAAGAAGAAGGATTCTGGCCCTATCAACAAGAAAGGGAGAAAGAAGACATATGAGAAGGCTACTCCTAAGCAGGAGCGGACCTTAATGTTCGTCGAGGTGAAGTTAAATGGCAAGCCTATTCGGGCAATGATAGATACGGATGCCACCCATAACTATTTGGCCTCGACTCAAGTGGAACGCCTTGGCCTAGTCGTAGGAAAGGGTAAGGGCCGTGTCAAGGCTATCAATTCACCTCCTCAACCAGTTGGGGGAATAGCCAAAGATGTGCCTGTGAAATTAGGCCCTTACGAAGGAAAGATCAACCTGCGAGTGGTGATCATAGATGATTCGAGTTGATAGTGGGGTTGGAATTCTTGAGGCAGACCAACACCATGCCTGTGCCATATGCAGACATGTTATTGATGATGGGGACCAACGGGGCCAAACCCTGCTCCATTCCGTGCATGCCCGTGAAGATGGCTGTGGAGAATATTTCAGCCTTGCAGTTGAAGAAGGGGGTCAAGAGACATGAACCCACATACTTGGCTTCCCTATGCATCAAAGACATAGAACGCTCTTCGGGTCTTCTACCTACCCCTGTAAGGGAGTTGTTGAGGGAATATGAGGATGTCATGCCACAGGAAATGCCAAAGCGTCTTCCGCCAAGACGTACTGTGGATCACGAAATTGAGTTAGTGCCGGGTGCGAAGCCACCTGCCCGGGCACCTTACAGAATGTCACAACCCGAACTCACAGAGCTTCGGAGACAATTAACGGAGATGTTAGACACAGGGATCATTGTGCCCTCAAAATCCCCATACGGGTCCCCTGTGCTCTTTCAAAAGAAACATGATGGGAGTCTACGGCTATGCGTAGATTATCGGGCCCTCAACAAGATCACCGTCAAGAACAAGTATCCCATTCCACTCATGGCAGACTTGTTCGACAGATTGGGCAGTGCGACAGTGTTCACTAAGATAGACCTGAAGACTGGGTATTGGCAGGTGCGAATAGCAGAGGGCGATGAGCACAAGACGACGTGCGTGATGAGGTATGGGTCGTATGACTTCCTAGTGATGCTGTTCGGCTTGACCAATGCACCAGCCACATTCTGCACTTTGATGAACCAAGTCTTCCGAGAATACATTGATGAGTTCGTGGTGGTCTACTTAGACGACATTGTCGTATATAGTCAGACATTGGATGACCATCTAGTGCACTTGAGGAAGGTCTTATCCCGATTACGGGAACATGAACTATACGTGAAGCTTTCCAAGTGCTCCTTTGCGCAGAAACAGATAGACTTCCTTGGGCATGTCATTGAGGAAGGGCGGATAAAGATGGACAATCAAAAGATTCAGGCTATAACAGATTGGCCAGCACCTAAGGATGTCCACGCATTGAGGGCGTTCCTTGGCCTATGCAATTTCTACCGCCGGTTTGTAAGGGACTACTCCCTAATTGTTGTGCCATTGACAGAACTTCTCAAGAAGGCCACCCCTTGGGATTGGGGACCAAAGCGAGTGAAGGCGTTCACTGCCCTGAAGACGGCTATGTCTAGTAGCCCCGTCTTGGCTCTCCCTGATCTGGCTAAACCATTTGAGGTGCAGACGGATGCATCCGATTATGCACTTGGTGGGGTCTTGCTACAGGATGGACATCCCGTAGCTTATGAAAGCCTGAAGCTGAAGGATGCAGAGCGACGCTATGCCGCTCACGAAAAGGAATTGTTAGCAGTAGTTCACTGCCTACGCCTTTGGAGGCACTATCTACTGGGAGCCCCATTCGTGGTCAAAACCGACAACACAACTGTCAGCCATTTCCTCACACAGCCGAAATTGAATGGTCGACAGGCCAGATGGCAGGAGTTACTAGCGGAATTCCACTTCAATTTGGAGTACCGCAGTGGAAAGAACAACCAAGTTGCCGATGCACTCAGCCGGAGGGCGGACCTCGCATCTGTGTGTTTTCTCGCTACCCTTAGGGGAAGTGAAGTGGCCACAACCATCAAAGACCAGATATTGGGTCTACTAATCAAGGATCCTGCTGCACAACATCTGGTTACCTTGGCCGGACAAGGCAAGACTCGTCAGTTCTATATAGAAGATGGTCTACTAAAAGTGAAAGGAAATCGACTTTATGTCCCTAAGGGAGGAGATCTACGAAGGACCCTTATGGCGGAATGCCACGACACTCTGTGGGCAGGTCATCCCGGTGAGGAACGCACCATGGCGTTACTTCGCCGCACATATTATTGGCCTCAGATGGCCGACGATGTTGCTCAGTATGTGAAAACTTGTCTAACATGCCAAAAGGACAAGTCGGATCGATTGACGCAAGCGGGACTCTTGGAACCACTAGCTGTTCCAAAGCGGCCTTAGGAAAGCGTTTCTCTGGATTTCATCACAGGCTTACCCAAGGTTGGAGATCTTACAACTATTCTAGTTGTGGTGGATCGGTTTTCAAAGTACGCCACCTTTATAGCAGCTCCACAATATATATCAGCAGAAGATACAGCTCGACTCTTCTTCTGCCATGTCATGAAATATTGGGGCCTACCCAAAGAGATTGTTAGTGATCGCGACTCACGCTTCACTAGCAATTTCTGGACGCATCTCTTTAAGTGTCTTGGATCCAAACTGAGTCACAGTTCAAGCTTCCATCCACAGTCGGATGGCCAAACAGAGCGGTTCAACGGCATGCTGGAAGAATATCTCCGCCATTTTGTAACTGGTTCGAAGAAGAATTGGGTGAAGCTTTTGGATGCTGCTCAACTGTGTTTCAATTCCCAAAAGAGCTCTAGTACCAACAAGAGCGCTTTTGAAATTGTTATCGGACAGCAACCGCTACTCCCACATTCTGTGAATGCTCCAAACATGGCAAAGTCTTCCCGAGCTGACAGCTTCTCAAGGGAATGGAAGCGAAATCTGGAGATAGCGCGGAGCTATCTTGTCAAAGCACAGAAGCGGATGAAGAGACATGCCGATCAAAATTGGCGCTTTGTCGAATACAAGGTAGGAGACAAAGTGATGGTAAAAATTCCAAAGCGATATTTATTTGCGGGAATCCATAACCCTCGCCTGCTGCAAAAATATATTGGACCCTTGTCCATTCTGAAGCGCATTGGAAAAGTGGCCTACCGGATGGATATCCCAGATTGGTGGAAGATTCATCCTGTCTTCCATGTCAGCCTCCTGAAACCTTTTCAGGAAGATACGGAGGATCCTACACGGAGCCAACTATCAGTCCCCAGTATTCGGGGCCCCAACTCAAAGGGGAAAAGGCGTGCCGAAGCTATCCTGGACGATAGAGTGATTCATGCATCCAGGAAAGATCACCAAGAGTTCTTGGTGAAGTGGCAGGGATGTGACGCAGAGGAGAATACCTGGGAGAGGGGGACAAACCTCAAAGCCTTCAAGAGCCTGATCGAAGATTATCTTGCAAATAAGGCGTCGAGGACGTCGCCAACTCAGGTGGGGGAGAATGTCATGGGCGGCTTTCCAGCCGTGCCCCATGACCCCTTGGACGCGCCCCGTGGCGTCCTGGCAAGCCTCCTAAATCCTAGCGCCACGGTCGGCCCCGTGGTCTTGGCCGCTCCAAGTGACAAGCGCGCAAGCGCCTCTGTCGCCCCACTGACAGCCAGCGCCAATGCCAGCCACAGACAGATGCCATAGAGTCGCGCGCGCAGACAACGCCGCGCGCGGACCCTGAGCCAAAAGATAAAGTTGCTGCTGACGGACTTGTTTCTACTTTGTAGAAGACTAAGTCCTTTTCTTTGTAAATATAGATAGGTTTACTTTATTTACTTTCAGTATGAACTTACAGCTTTCTTAGGTCTACTCTTGTAACTTTGGTTTATTTATTTTAAGCATTATTAGGGGGGTATAAGCATTCAAACATTCAAGCAAGCAAGCAATTCTCTGTACTGGTGTCTCACCCCCTCGACACCGCGTAATTTTTGTAATAGACTTTCATTTATTCAAGCAAGCTATTTTTCTCACTTTTCTGCTCAAGCTCTCAATTCTCTCGTTACTCCTAAATTGGTTTTCTCGCACGGCACTGACAATCTAGTCTAGCGTGCTGAGGGGACCTCGGTTGGCGGACGGCAATCGCACTGACAGCGATTGCTTAGCCTTACGCTACCCTTCCAAAGAATCTCAGGAAGGCGTCGCGTAACATGACTTGTGTGGACCAATAAAGACTGAGTCGCTTGGAGGGAGTCGGTATTTCTATTTACCGATTATTATAGCCGTATGAGTTGGGTTTACTTTCTGAAATTTAAATCAGTAGCTTTTGTGAATTTCAGAAATTTCAGGGCACTCGTGGAGAAGCAATCAGGCTGCAACATAAAGATTCTTCCCACAGATCGTGGTGGTGAATTTTTATCTAATGATTTCAATTTATTTTGTGAAGAGAATGGAATTCGCAGGGAGCTTGCAGCACTTACACGCCACAACAAAATGGAGTCGCCGAGCGGAAAAATCGTACGGTGGTTGAGGTGACCAGAAGCTTACTTAATGCAAGAGGACTTCCTGTTCATTTTTGGGGAGAGGCCGTGGCAGCAGCTGTGTACCTCTTAAACATCTCTCCAACAAAAGCAGTTTTGGATCAGACTTCATACGAAGCATGGACGGGAGGAAAATCACGAGTAAGCCACTTGAAAGTCTTTGGTTGTATAGCTTATGCTTTGGTTATTTTACGCTCTAAACTTGATGAAAAATCAGAAAAATGCATTTTCATTGGCTATAGTCCTCAATCCAAAGCATATAGACTATGTAATCCTACTAGTGGCAAAGTGATTATCAACAGGAATGTGGTTTTAATGAAGAAGCAGCTCGGGAGTGGAATGACAAGAAGGAAGATTCATCAGTCCATATTCCATTTCACATAGAAGCGGAGCATATGGAGATACTTGAATCAGGAAGTTCGGATCCTTCCTCTTCTGGTAGCAGTAATACTGATTTCTCTTCTCATGAAAGTACAAAAATTCTTCCAGCACGCTCTCATTCTCCAACTTCGGCATCATCCACCGAAACGCCATCAACAAAGTTCAGATCACTGAAAGATGTTTATTCAGCTTGTAGTTTTGCCTTGTTAGCTGCTGATCTGATGTGTTATGAAGAAGCTGCAGAGTAGCAGAATGCAATGATTGAAGAGATTCAGTCCACTGAGAAAAATCAGACTTGGGAGCTAGTTGATTTGCCAGAAGGGAAGAACGTTACCGGGCTAAAATGGATTTTCAAAACAAAATTCAATGCTGATGGAAGCGTCAAAAGGCATAAAGCTCGACTTGTTGCAAAAGGATACTCCCAACAAGAAGGCAACGACTTTGAAGAGACGTTCTCACCAGTAGCTCGCTTTGAAACAGTTAGAATTATTCTAGCCTTGGCTTCTCAACTTGGTTGGCTTGTGTACCAATTTGATGTTAAGTCTACCTTCCTAAATGGCGACTTAAAAGAAGTATATGTTTCCCAACCTGAAGGCTTCATTTCTAGTGAAGGCAAGAGCAAAGTATATAGATTGAAAAATGCATTGTATGGTCTGAAGCAAGCTCCTCGGGTATGGTATAGTAAAATTGACTCTTTTTTTCAAGAAAACCAGTTCGGAAGAAGTGAGAATGAACCTACACTCTATGTGAAGAAGCGAGGTAACGGTGATTTTCTGGTTGTTTGTCTTTATGTAGATGATATTATATATATGGGCTCTTGTGAATCGATTGTTGCTGAATTTAAGAATTGCATGATGAGTAAATTTGAGATGTCCGACTTAGGAATGTTGCATTATTTTCATGGGCTTGAGTTAGACAAGGTTTGGATGGGATTTTTATTTCGCAAAGAAACTATGCTAATGAACTTTTGCAGAGGTTCAACTTGCTGAACTGTAATCCATCTCCAATGCCCATGAATATGAATGAGAAGCTGGTACTCGAAGATGGTACAAGTGCAGGAAATGCTTCTTATTTTAGAAGCTTGGTTGGTGGTTTAAATTACTTATCGCACACAAGGCTCGATAGAGCATTCTCTGTCAGTCTGATTTCAAGGTTCATGCATAGTCCCTCAAAGCAACACCTAGGTGCAGCCAAGAGGATTTTGCAATATGTTGCTGGCACAACAAGTTATGGAATATTTTACTCAAAAGTATCAGATTTCAGGTTAGTTGGCTTTACTGATAGTGCCTGGGTAGGTAGCTTGGATGATCGTTGTTGCTCCCTAACGCACACGCAAGTATACGTGGCCGACAAGTAATTAGGATTTTGAGTCCAGATATCGTACCCACAGGGACTTATATCAACTACTTACTAACACACTAATATTGTTATTCAGTCAAGCAAAATTCAAGTTAATAGTTTGATTATGCTAACTACAATTCTAAGTACTAACTAAATTATCAAATAACTAATTAATTGTTGTTTAATCAATAAAAACAAGTATTACAGGGTTGTGATCAATTTACCAATCATATTGTGTTCAAATTAACTCTCCCTTTCATATAATTCACTCATGGTTGCTAATTAATCGATAAACGTTCTCATAGCCTTCTCCCGAAGTACTACTCACCTATTCTCAATAGATTAACACCTATATTCCTATGGAATCAACCTATTAAGAACTTAATAAGATCACGATATTTAATTAAGCACGGTGATTAGGTATATTCCTATCCTAACCACAAATCCGCTCCCCCTAAGGGTTAAGATCATGCTCTCTTCAATTCTTCTCTAATCTAAACACGGCTTTCCCAAGCATAGCATAGATAGTAAATAGAACCTAACTGCTGGCCAGACAATTAAGCAATTAAACACAAAATTTAAGAAACAACCATATATTGGTGAATTATAATCAGGGTAAAGTCAAAGTTAAACAACAATATTCATGGCTAATCACAACCCCAGAACAATGGTTGTTTAGCCACTCATGATATAATTACAAAATAGCATAAGTGTTGAATCAATTGTAAATACTAGAAAAGATTGAAGAAAACTGAGAATCCTTGCTTCCTCACGATTCCGTTGTGTGTTTTTGCTCCAAAGTGGCGTCTCTCCCTTCAAAATTAGGTTTTGTCTTCCTTTTATACGTGTTGGGTAGGTCTAGGGCCGAAAATAACCTTGTCCCGAGCAAAATTAGAGAGAACCCCGTCATCGGCGCCCTGGGTAGTGCCAGGCGCCCACCAGGGTGCTGCTTCCAGAACACTTTCTGCCTCCAGCGCCACAGGTGGCGCCAGGCGCTGCCTGTGGCGCCCAAATGCGCACCTCGTCCGATTTTGTTCCGTTTTAGCTCAATTCTTGCGCGTTTCGCCCCCAATTGCTCCCGACTCATTCCTACACATAAAAACACTTCAAATTAATATGAATCGTAGCATTTAACATCCCACTTTCACGAAACAAGAGTCAAATATGAAGCGATATACATAGAAATATATATACTTTACACTAAACATCAATCGCAAGAGCATATCTAGGAATGTTTTTAGTCTTTGTTCGGAAGCAATCTCATGGAGTTCAAAGAAACAAGATACAGTGGCTTTGTCATCTTCGGAAGCAGAATACATGGCTGCAACTACAGCAAGTTGTCAAGCTGTCTGGTTAAGAAAATTGTTGGCCGATCTTCAACAGGAGCAGATTGGTCCAACTAAAATATGGTGTGACAACAAGGCAACAATTGCTATGACAAAGAATCCTGCTTTTCACAGTAGAACGAAGCACATCGACATTCGCTATCACTTCATTTGCAATCTAGTCATTGGTGGAGTAATCTCACTGGAATTGTGGCACAAATGATCAAATTGCTGATGATCTTACGAAATCGCTACCTCGCAACAAGCATGACTTCTTCAGACTACAAATGGGCGTATGTGATTTTGAAGAAAGGGGGAGCGTTGACTAATTCTTCAAAACAGTTCAGATGCACATGATTTGGCTGTGACTCTTTTTTTCTAGCAGTAGTGGACTTACGTTTTACTTGGTCTTTCTTGTTAGTTTTACAGCATTATCACTTAGTAGTGGACCATGTTTCCCACTTTTCCTCATGTTCTCCATTATCTATTAGTTGCTAATTTTTTAGGCTTAGTAGTTAAATTGTAAGCCTATAAAAGGCGATAGGTGTTCTTGTTTTCTATGCAAGTGAATTGAGCAGTAAAAAAGGCTTTCTTTCCTATATCTCTTTTATAGCTTCTGCCTTTGTTTTCCAACAGACCCAGCTAGCAAAATATCAAATTTCAGTTGAAATTGGCAGATCACTTTTGAGGTGAGACTAGTAAGGATGATCCCTTGATCGATTTGCTAATATTACTCACAAGAGCTTAACTTAGAAATTGTAGTTAGTGAACATTTACAATTTTCAAGCAGGTAATTAAGCTCTTCTTTTCCACCAGCCTCAGCCTGAAAATATACAAAGGTGGATACATTTGCACCCAGCCTTGGATATTACGGTGCAAGCAAGTCAATGCTTCAGAGATTGTCTTGTACTCGACTGACCAGAAGTACTATGCATAATCATGTTCGATTTTTCTCATGCTGTTAACAACGTCCTCATCTCTAATATTCATGAATTCAGCATGTTCTTCAAGGTCATTTATGATTGTACATAAATTGTTGTGTGAAAGTTTCAGATCGTTCTCGTTCTTGTTGTAATTCCTCATGTAGTTCTTGAATTTTCTTATCCTTCTCTTCCTGTAAGATAAAGAATCAATAAAAAAAAATCAGGAAAAAGAAAAAGAATTTTCAACAGATCCAAAAAACAAAGAAAGGTTGACAACTTTAAAAAAGCACAATGTTGCCTGCAAAATATTTCCTTTTCACATAAGTGGCATCCGGACCATTTTATTATACCAAAAAAATCTCAGGAGAACATTAGAATGTCTTTGTTTCTGTCTTTCTTTGGTAGAGGAGGAGCTCTAAGGCAGAGGCACTAAGACACCGCGGTCAACAAATTTTGACATCACACATGACATTCAGTGATACCTCACTGTTGATCAAGGGTCCAAAGACAGCCTAGGTTGAAGATGTACTAATAAGTGAAGAGGATGATAGTTGTTTAATATGTCAAATATCGTGACTTTGATATCACACAATGTTTAGCTTTTTACATAATCCTAAGGTGTGATCATAGGTGTCAAACTCAAGTCAATAATATCTCTAAAGAAGACTGGATTCAAATTCCATTCTTATAGACAGGCAAGATACCACTTCGCTTCGCTCATCCCATCTCCAATCTTAGTCTGCCTTATTTACAAAAAATGGCAACAAAGCAGCATTTAACTTATGTAGAGTATGAATTGCATATAGTGGCTAAGACACTAACAGAGGGTTCACTTTGTATTTTCCCCTTACTTTCCGTTGTTTCTAAGAGAACTGAAGGATTTTGAGGTTCTTGGGTGTATCTACGGGGTCCGATGAGGAAAGAGGAAAAAAATTTACGAGTGCAAAGTGAGAGTAGACAGTAGAAAGCAAGCAATACAACAAATGAACAAGCATAAATGAAGTCAAGCAGAAAGAAGGAAAAGAACCTTAGGCGACTGTATTGTGCTATTAACTATTGCAAAAGCAGCATTCATACTCTGAGCGCCATAGATTTAAGGGTTGCATATGCTTTATTTATTTATTTTTAAGAACATTTGCGGTCGGTGATGTCTTTTAGTTGTGTTACGTCCTTCTTAACTAGATTGTACAAGGGCTGCAACCGTTGTTTCTTTAAATTGAGTGTACCTTCAACAAAGTAAAAAAGAAGCATCTTCGTGGATGACTAAAAATGATATAATGCAGCCAAATATTGAAGCGCATCAAAAATTTGATAGTGAAATTTACCTAGAAGAATGTCTCTTTTGTGAAAGCATGAGAAACTGAACTTAAGCTGTATTGGGTCGGATGCAATCGAGCATACAAGGAAGATCGGGCTCGAGTGTAGTCCAGGGTCGGATTGCTTCAAATCGGAACCAGCATTTTGGGAAGAAAAGCTCGAGGTTGGGCATCATTGGGTTCGGAGTCAGAGTAGTCGGAATAAGGCGGTCGAGACCGGTCTGGGTAAAGGCATTTTATGGTAAAGTATCAGTTTCGTAACGGAAAGGCCGGAAATCTCGTGATATATAAATATCTCGGCGGGAATCACGCCCCCAATCCTCAGAGACGTTAGGCCAATATTTGTAGGGATAAACCATCCTGTAATTGAGTCTTTTACTGTATGTAGAACTCTCCTCTTTCCTATAAAAGGGCATTTAATTTCATTGTACAACAAAAAAAAAGCATATTACTTGCAATACTAATTATCAATTTCTGTCTATCTCTTATAAAAGTTATCTATTTTTCATTGCATATTGCTCCATAACAGAAGTTCCATTCAGCCTCAACGGTTTGGTTACTCCTTTATTTACTCACGTCAATTCTTATTCACTGTTATATTTTTCATCGTGTCAAATCATTTCACGTATCCTTAATACCACGTACAAATTCAATTGTTACTCGTATTTTAGGGTAAACAGTTTGGCGCCCACCGTGGGGCTAAGGATAATAGTGAATGTTTGATACGATTTCCTGTCACACACAATTTTACGCTTGTTCTTTGCAGAATTTTCTGTTTTTCAGATTACAATATAGTCATGTCACGCTCACTTCCCATCAACAACGAGTTCAATCACCAAGGCGAAAACAACATAATGCCCGGTAACGAGGTTCCAATCGATGCCAACTCTCAAATGGCGGTCGACGCTGATCAGACCTCTGACCCGTCAAACAGCGTTCGGGGAGAACACCATTCAAGGATTCAACATAATGAAGGGGACGAGATCAGCCTCAAAGTGATCTTCGACATGCTGCAAGCCTAGCAAGCGGCCATAGCTCAATTACAAAGTCGCAGTCAGATTCCGGACAGGGTTGAAGCCATTTCTTCTCAACGGATAGCTCCTCAAAATGAACCGGTCGCAGTGCAACCGGACGAAAGCGGTTCGGGAATAAACTCCGAAATCATAAAGATGCTCGAGGAGCTGACTAAACGAGTCGAGTCGGGTGAAAAAAGGATTGAAGCTAGCGACAAGAAAGTGGAAACGTATAATTCGAGGGTAGATCAGATCCCAGGAGCGCCCCCGGTGTTGAAAGGCTTGGACTCAAAGAAGTTCGTACAAAAGCCTTTCCCGTCCAGCGCTGCTCCGAAACCCATACCGAAAAAGTTCCGCATGCCGGAAATCCCCAAGTACAACGGGACTTCGGACCCGAATGAACATGTAACGGCGTACACATGCGCCATAAAAGGGAACGATCTCGAAGACGATGAAATTGAGTCTGTCCTTCTGAAAAAATTTGAAGAGACCCTGTCCAAAGGAGCGATGACGTGGTATCATAATTTACCACCGAACTCCATCGACTCCTTCGTCATGCTCGCAGATACCTTCGTCAAGGCCCATGCAGGTGCCATTAAGGTCGAAACAAGAAAGTCAGATTTGTTCAAAGTCAGGCAAAGAGACAATGAAATGCTGAGAGAGTTTGTGTCGCGCTTTCAAATGGAGCAAATGGATTTACCACCGATTACCGATGATTGGGCCGTACAGGCCTTTACTCAGGGACTCAATGCCCGAAGCTCAACAGCTTCTCAACAGCTCAGCAAAGTTTGATTAAATACCCGGCTGTCACTTAGGCTAACATACACAACCGGTATCAGTCGAAGATCAGGGTAGAAGATGATCAGCTCGGAGTCCCCTCGGGGTCTGCGTACCCTATCAAAACTTATGATCGGATTACAAGAGATAATTATCGAGAACCGAGGTCAAACCGAGACAGACACCGACCGTACCCAGGCGATCGAAGAGCTATCCTGGGAAGGCAAAAATCCCCGAGACAGGAGAGAAAGAACGATCCCAATCAGAGGTATCGAGGACCATAGCCGAAAAACAACACCGAAAGAGCCGCTAATCATCGAGAAGTGCCTCGACTGTCCGAGTACAACTTTAACGTCGATTCAGCAACTCTTGTATCCGCCATCGGTCACATTAAAGACACCAAATGGCCCCGGCCGCTGCAATCGGACCCGGCCAAAAGAGATCCCAACATAATATGTAAATATCACGGTACACATGGGCACAGAATGGAGGATTGTCGGCAGCTGAGAGAGGAGGTAGCCCGGTTGCTCGAAAACGGGCATCTTCGGGAGTTCTTAAGCAATCAGGCCAAGAACCATTACGAAAATAGAAACAGACCAACAAATCAAGAAGAGCCGCAGCACACAATCAACATGATAATCGAAGGGATAGATGCACCCCAAGGACCAGTGTTGAAGCGCACTAAAATATCCATCACCCGGGAAAAACGTACCCGGGATTATGCAACAGAGGGGGCCTTATACTTCAGCGATAAAGATACCGAAGGAATTACGCAACCCCATAACGACGCGTTGGTGATATCGATACTGGTGAACAAAACCCAGGTGAAGCGTGTACTTATCGACCCCGGAAGCTCAGCTAATATAATTCTGTCTTGGGTCATCGAACAACTAGGATTATCAAACCAGATTATCTCCGAAGTTCGGGTCCTCAACGGTTTTAACATGGCTTCAAAAACAACCAAAGGTGAGATAACACTGATGGTGAACATTGCTGGTACTGTCCGGGCGACAAGATTCTGCGTGATCGAGGGCGATATGAGATACAACGCCTTGCTCGGGAGGCCTTGGATCCACGACATCAGAGCCGTACCTTCAACATTGCATCAAATGCTGAAATTCCCATCGACTGATGGGGTCGTCACCGTTTATGGAGAACAGCATGCCGCGAGGGAGATATTCGCAGTGGAAGAGGCAGCGTCGAAGCCAACCACTCTTTCCCAAAAGACCCAATAGCAATCAGAGAGGCCACCCTCGACAAATGAGGGTGAACAGGATCAACTCGATGTCTATAATTACGGGATCCCCCGATCATTTGTTGCCCCGACGAGTCCGACGCAACCAAATCAACAGTCAAAGAGCTCGAACAAATTTCAATCTGCAGCGATGCACCCGATCGAAAGGTATACCTGGGCTCGGGCTTAAACTCCGAGCTCAGGGCAAAATTAATTAATTTCCTTTCAGCTAACAAAGATTCTTTTGCTTGGTCCCATCTAGACATGACAGGCATACCGCCAGAAATTGCAACTCACAAGCTAAGCGTTGACCCAAAATTCTAGCCGATCAAGCAAAAGAGGAGGCCTCAGTCCGAAGCTAAACAAGCCTTCATCAAAGACGAGGTAACTTAACTTTTGAATATAGGATCCATTCGGGAAGTTAAGTACCCAGAATGGTTAGCTAATGTAGTCGTAGTTCCTAAGAAGGGAAACAAACTTAGGATGTGTATAGACTATAAGGATCTAAACAAAGCATGCCCCAAAGACTCTTTCTCCTTGCCCAACATCGATCGCATGATCGATGCTACCGCTGGCCACGAGACTCTTAGTTTTCTCGACGCCTACTCCGGGTATAACCAGATACAAATGGATAAGGATGATCAAGAAAAAACATCCTTCATCACTAAGTATGGCACCTATTGCTATAACGTGATGCCTTTCGGGCTTAAAAACGCAGGGGCTACTTACCAATGCCTAGTAAATAAGATGTTCGAAAAACAACTAGGTGTAACAATGGAAGTTTATATTGATGACATGTTGGTTAAGTCTCTGCGAGCAGAGCACCATTTAAGTCATTTGCAGGAAACATTCGACGTCCTGAAAAGATACAACATGAAGTTGAATCCGGAGAAGTGTGCATTCGTAGTAGGCTCAGGGAAATTCCTTGGCTTTATGGTCTCGAACCGGGGAATAGAAATCAACCCCGATAAAATCAAAGCCATCAAAGACATAACAGTCGTCAATAGCGTCAAGGCTGTGCAGAAACTGACTGGCCGGATAGCAGCATTAGGTCGATTCATATCGAGGTCGTCCGACAGGAGCCATCAGTTCTTCAACCTGCTGAAGAAAAAGAACGAATTCTCATGGGGACCGGAATGCCAATACGCATTGGAAGAACTTAAAAGGTACCTCTCTAGCCCGCCTTTATTACATACGCCAAAAGCAGGTGAGCAATTGTACCTTTACCTTGCTGTATCGGAGATAGCGGTAAGCGGGGTCCTGGTTCGAGAAGAACAAGGTACGCAATTTCCCATTTATTACGTCAGTAGAACATTAGGAGAGGCCGAAACTAGGTACCCACACCTAGAAAAGTTAGCACTTGCATTGTTGAGTGCCTCTAGAAAGTTGAAGCCATACTTCCAGTGTCACCCGATATGCGTGGTGACAACTTACCCACTTAGGAACATTATGCACAAACCTGAGCTATCAGGTCGGTTGGCCAAGTGGGCCATCAAAATAAGTAGGTATGATATCGAATAGCGGCCTCGAACCTCGATCAAGTCTCAAGTACTGGCTGATTTTGTCGCCGACTTCACGCCGTCGCTCATCCCCGAGGTCGAGAAAGAACTCATGACCAAGTCGGGGACTCCTTCGGGAGTGTGGACTTTGTTCACATATGGCGCCTCGAATTTGAAGGGATCGGGGCTAGGCATCATACTCAAACCTCCGACCGGGAATACGATTCGACAGTCTATTAAAACTGTAAAGTTGACTAACAATGAAGCCGAATATGAGGCTATGATTGCAGGTTTAGAGTTGGCCAAACCTAGGAGCAGAAGTGATTGAGGCCAAATGAGACTCCCTCCTCGTAGTCAACCAAGTAAATAGAACATTTGAGGCTAGAGAAGGGCGTATGCAAAGGTACGTGGACAAATTTCAGGTCACGCTACACAGGTTTAAAGAGTAGACTTTACAGCACATACCTCGAGAACAAAATAGTGAAGCCGAAGCACTCGCCAATTTAGGCTCGTCGGTCGAGGAATAAATCAACTCTGAAAAGGTCGTGCAGTTACTGAGGTCGGTGGTGGAGAAAGGCCATGCCGAAGTCAATTCAATAAGCATGACCTGGTATTGGAGAAATAAATACATGGAATATCTTAGTTCATGCAAGTTGCCATCAGATCCCAAGGAATCTAGGGCGTTACGCACAAAGGCGGCCCGATTCTGTTTGGCCAACGATGGAACTTTATACAGAAGAACATTCGGAGGTCCTCTCGCCATATGCCTCGGACCTGGAGACACCGAGTAAATCTTAAAAGAAATACACGAAGGAACCTGCGGCAATCATTCAGGTTCCGATTCGTTGGTTCGAAAAATAATTCGGGCCGGCTATTATTGGAATGACATGGAAAGAGATGCGAAGGAGTTTGTACGCAAGTGCAGCAAATGCCAAAGGCATGCACCAATGATCCACCAGCCCGGAGAGACGTTGCATCCGATCTTATCGCCATGGCCATTTATGAAGTGAGGTATGAATATCGTCGGTCCCCTCCCTCGGGCACCAGGTAAATCTCAATTTATCCTTTTTATGACTGACTACTTTTTTAAGTGGGTGGAAGCACAGGCTTACGAGAAGGTCTGGGAAAAGGAGGTGATCAACTTCATATGGGACCATATTATTTGCCGGTTCGAGATGCCCTCGGAGATCGTATGCGATAATGGCAAACAATTCATCGGCAGTAAAACAACAAAGTTCTTCAAAGATAACAAGATTAAGAGGATATTGTCGACTCCATATCACCCCAGCGGCAATGGTCAAGCTGAGTCAACCAACAAAACCATAATCCAGAACTTGAAGAAAAGGTTAGCTGACGTGAAAGGAAAATGGAGGGAGATGCTGCCCGAGGTCTTGTGGGCATATCGCACGATCGAGAAAACCAGCACTGGGGCCACCCCGTTCTCCTTAGTTTATGGTACCGAAGCATTGATACCGGTTTGAGGTGGGCGAACCGAGCGTCAGGTTCCGATATGCAACCGAAGAGTCAAACCATGAGGCTATGAACATCAGCCTGGAACTTTTGGATGGGAGGAGGGAAGCCGCTCTAGTTCGGATGGCGGCATAGAAGCACAAAATCGAAAGGTATTATAACCGGAGAGCCCGTCTCCGATATTTCAACGTAGGAGACTTGGTACTTAGAAGAGTTACACCCAACGCTCGAGACCCCAACGACGAAAAATTGGGACCGAACTAGAAAGGTCCCTATACTGTCCTGAAGGTCACCGGAAAGGGGTCTTACAAGCTCGGGGCTATGGATGGCAAACAACTGCCAAACAATTGGAACGTGAGCCACTTGAAGCGGTATTATTGTTAAGGTAATTCATTTCATCTTTTCTTTTGTTTCGTTTGATACTAACGCTTGCAGGTTGGATCGGTCTCGAACCGGGAAACACAAGGCATTAGGACTGAAAGCACGCGTTGCACTCTTTTTCCCTTCGACCGGTTTTTTCCCAAATTGGGTTTTACGGCAAGGTTTTTAATGAGGCAACCAAGAATCATGCTAACTTAGATCGATCATTCATCGGAGTTCATGAAATTTGGTGCTCGATTTCAATCAACCTCGAACAACCGGAGATTACTCGTTATTTTTGAAATCTTCATTCACTTGCTTCGATTTCAAGGGGGCTTTGCAAAGATCGTTAGGAACCGATGTAAGGGTCAAACGGTCAAAGGAACCGTACCCCAATAGATCGATCTGCCCCTCTTGAAGCAAAGATGTACGAGCATGAGGATATTAATAAAGTCTTTCCGGCACCAATATTGAGCTCCTAAGCCCAAGGGCTTCTTTTATTATCATCGCATTATCAAGAGATTACATCGGTTAAATATTCACACTAAATTCAAAGGGGAGTAAGACCTAACAAGGCAAACCCCAAAATCGATTGCTAGGCCAAGGCCGTATTGAATTAACAAAACTCGAAGGGAAGTAAGACCGATTCAGGCGACCCCAGTTTATAAAAGGCTACGGCCAAATTAAGATAAAATTCGAAGACGATAGGGGCTTGCCAAGGCAAGACCTCGATTCTTTAAAAAAGGGCTAAAGCCAAGTTAAATCATTAAAATTTGAAAGGGACCAAATTTTGCTAAGGCATGGTCCCAATTCCTTAATGGGCCTAGGACGCGCCGAGCTAAAAGGTTCGGGGATTAACAAAGCCTATTAAGGCCAACCCAAACTTGAGATAAGGCTAAGGCCAAATCGGTTAAAGACCGACTCAGCTCGTTAACCGGTCAGGATATAGGCCATATTTGGTTGGTCATAGAAAAGAAATATTTACGAAGAAATTTTACAATCCTAGCTAAGGCAGGAAAGTTGCGAGATATGAAAATTATGGAACAAAGTCAAACAAAATGGAGGAATCTTATATACAATGAGGAAGTCCTTTTATACATTCAGATTACAGAAATGACACTTCGTTCTATAAACAACGTTAGTCAGAACCGTCTTCATCTTCCTCGGGGAAAGCCTGCTTCCTAGCTTCGGCTTCGATCTTCGTTGCTTCATCAACATCGGAGGATAGATCGAAACCTCGAGCTTGTAGCTCCTCGAGAACGGAGAGTCGGGTCTGGCACTCAGTATATTCAACCAGCATTTTTGATTGCTCCTGGGCAGCCTCGGCGTCGGATCTGTATTGAGCTATTAAATCATCAGCATCGGCCTTGGTGGTAGCAATCTGAGACCTTGTTGCTTGCAGCTCATTTACCAGAACACCCCGATCCTGAGTGAGCGACTCGACTTGGTGTTGAAGTGACTCGGTGCCAATGGTCAAAGCTCCGATTTTCTCTTGAGTCTCCGAAACTTGCTCTTCTAAGCGAGTTTGGAGGGCTTCTTTTTCCGAAGTCAGAGTTTCACCCATGATTTTCCACCCACTGGCTTCGGCCTTAGCCTCGTTTGCCTCAAACCGGAGTCGGTCTATCCGGTCGGTCTGCTACCCCAACTGGTCGACTACTTTGCTGTGTTCTCTCCGCATGAAATCTAGCTCGGCCCGAAGGTTCGACATCTCGCCTTCGAGCCGCTGACGTTGTGCTCGTTCTTGTGTCATTCCTTCCCTTATCCGAAGGAACACCTCATGGTGAAGCACCGAAGACTGCAAAATATAAATACCAAGAGAGTCAGTGCAAATCTAGAAATAAGATTTTGAGTATCAGATAGAACTTATGAGAAAACATACCTTGTTCGATGCCTTCTAAGCTTCGTTGAATAAGCATGCCCAGTCTACTGCGTTCATTGCAGCTTGGTCCTCGTCAGTCACCAAGCAATGAAGATAACTGACCCCACCTACCGGCGCACCCAATACTCGAGCATCCTCGGGAACGCTGAACTTTATCACCCTCTTCCGATCAGGGTTGGAGCTCGGAGCTGGAAATCTGTCGATCAATTTGGCACCGACAGATACCCCACTTGTCTCGGCGGGGGGACTCCTTCTTGGCACTTCGAGCCCGAAGGTATCAGCCGATGGCACCCCATCGAAAAACTCTTCAAAGGCTCCAGCTACAACTGGCCCTTTACTCGGTGTATGCGTTCTTGCAGCCTGAGCCTCAGTCAGAGTTGCCTCCGAAAAAGAGGGTGAGTCCATCATTTCCGGGAGGTCCGAGATCCCTTGTGCTGCTTCCCCTGTATCGGCCCAGACCCCGGTCCTCGTCCTCACCTCAAGATCTTCCACTTGAGGGATGCAAGCCTCACCAACCGTTGGCTAGGGGACTGTCCGAGGAGGATCGTTATTTGAAGTGTCAGGATCTTTTTCCTCCTCGGAATCATCGCTTAGTTGGATGGCAGGATCGGTGACTATGAGTTTGCGAGCCCTCATCTTTTTACTGCCTTTCCTTTTCTCGGGCTCTGAGGGACCGGGGATTTCTTTTTTCTTTTTTCCTCCTCCCTTCTCCGAGACGGAGGAGGGACCTTCCCCACCGGTGAGTGCCGACCTCAACTCGGCATCCTTCGATAGACCTGCATGGAAAGGGAAAAAGAAAACATTATGTCAACTTCGATCGCTTGAAATGAAAAAGACGAGTGTTGTTGGGCTCACCATGATTTTTGGCTTCCCAAAGGCCTTTCGATATTTCCCGCCAGGCTCGCTCCGAATAGGCCCTTTGAGCCACTACTCTCCGGACCCACTCCTCCAAATGTTGAATTGCGGCCGGCATTTGGGAAACAGCTGCACCTTACAAAACATATCGATTAAGCACTAGAAGGAAAGCAGTAAATGTTTTCAAGTAAAATGACGCTTACGTGTCAAATTCCACTTTTCAGGGAACGGCATGTCTTCTACGAGGATCAAGTCGGAGGTTCTTATTCGGATAAACCGGCTCATCCAGCCCCGGTCCTTGTCTTCATC
>MCJB01017002.1:0-29154 GCA_002018475.1 Nicotiana obtusifolia
GATACGACCTGCTCTGATACCAAGTTTGTCACGCCCCAAACTAGGGGAGGCACGACTGGCACTCGATACAATATTCGATCGAGTTAGCCACTAAACATACTAGCTAACTAAACTGAGGGCCCAACAGATCGGGCAGCACAACATCTGAAATACTAAGCCTGGACCATTAAGGTCATGACCTGAATAACAATAAGCCATATAAACAAAGGTAGATGAGCTAAAATAATAAAGTACTAGCTGGCCGACGAGGCCGCGATTGGAGACATACATGCCTACAGACATATATATACATGCCAAGCCTATGGGCTGGAAATTGAAAGCTACAAAAAGAAACCCAAAATATTGTGTCCACAATAGCCTCTAAGAGTGTCACAAGCACTATTGAGACAAGGCCCCGACTATACCCAAACTGTATAACAAAAGTAACCATTCTATGAAAGCTCCAGGAAGAGGTGGAGGTTACCAACTCACAGCTGAACCCCGAAATCCTAGCGGAGGGGTCGATCAGAGTCCCTATCTAGACCTGCACGCACGAAACAAAAATGCAGTGTCCCCAGGCAACGGGACATCAGTACGAATAAAAATGTACTGGTATGTAAGGCAGGCAATAGAGTCATACATAGCTAATGTAAAAAAAAAAATAGAGATACCACCTGACACTGAAACTCTGATAGCCTCTATGGCCGACATCCGACTTCATAGTAATCAAATATGAATGGTATGTTCGTGTAATCGTATGTGGTGAATACATATATATTGATGCAAATGCATGACATACCCAACCAAATGCTAGCAATGGCGGTCTCTTCCGGTAGCTAACCGGTATCATATTGCCAACCTGTGGCCATCTGTACAATATATATAGTATTTCGGGAAAATAGGCCCCTTACCTCCGATTATAGCTCGAAGTCCATGCATAATATGCCATGTATGATATGAACTTTGAATGCACATAGTAGGCCATAGCAAGAGCTTAGCCAATCTTGGTTCATAGGTACTGTTATTCTCATGATCTCATAATCGACGTGTCACTTTAGAGATTTTAAAAATACACTTTAACAAGGAAGAAGGACTGATCGCAAATACTAAATGCCTTTATTATTTTTTTTTTTCACACAACCCAAAGATGAATAAGAATTCATATATATAGACATATAGTAAAGAAAGCCGACAAAATGACATATATAGATGTCGAATACCCTATTTAACCGAATGAGTGGAATATCAACCTAATAGCGTCATGAAAATACTCCATCTACAATCCCAATGCATTTCACAGAAGGTCTTTCTAACAATAAAATAGTAAAATATCACATTTGACGTCTTAGGAATTTCCCAGAATTCGTGCTAAAAGGAAGGACGGAGCTTAGCCTTAACATACCTTTCCAACGAACGTCTGAATGCCTGTAGTTCCTTCACAGAAGTTGTTCCTTACGTCCTAAGCTTCGCAAACACTATATATATGCAGCTTATACGCACCTATAAACAGTTCATAATTGAGTTTAAATTGGCAGATTTGCCATGTAACCCTAACTTGACGAGACGTCCGTAGAACTTTGTAAAAACGATCATAAAAGATTCCCAAGATGATTATCTTGGAAAACCAAGTATAAAACCTGAAGAAGCAGCAAGGATATCAAATTCCTATCTTCTAAGAATAGCTCCAAACACAGCTAATAGAAGGGGGAAACGATTGCAAAGCGTAGAGATTGCGTTTCTAGGCACGGGGGCAAATTTTAACGGTAGAAATCGTTAAAGACGCACCTTAATTACTCAAGAACACCATGGAGCCTTGTCTTCAGCTTTCTTACTATTTCAGAACTAAACTGAAATGTTTTTGGGTCTGAAAAGCCGAATTTGCCGACTTATAATACTTGCTTGACCCGACCCGGTTCGCGACCCGGTTTCAGCCTGGATAGTCTGCAGTAAAACAGTCATAACCTTTTACTCCGATGTCAGTTTGATGTGAGGTTTTTTTGGTTGCAAACTAGATGCGTGGACCTTCGATTAGGTAGGTTGTGGGTCCCATAACGCTTTATATATTGGGAGAAATGGTCTGATACATTTGACCCAAAGTTTAGAAAATTTATTAGAGAAATTTACGATAACTTTCCCCGACCCTTATTTCGCAACTTGCTTGAATCCAAAACTTAACATGGGGTCTCACAGGCTATGCTAGGTCTACCGTGGCTAGAGCAGAGAGGTACTTTAGATTATATTCCTAGCAGAGTTATTTCATTTTTAAAGGCTCAGCGGATGGTTGAGAAGAGGTGTAATATGTATCTAGCTTATGTGAGTGATGTTAGTATTGATACTCCTACTGTTGATTCAGTTCCAGTAGTGAGGGATTTTCCAGATGTATTCCCGGCAAATCTTCCGGTCTTGCCGCCTGACAGAGATATCGACTTTGGCATTGATTTTTCACCGGGTGCTCAGCCCATTTCTATTCCACCCTATCGTATGGCCCCAGCAGAATTGAAAGAGTTAAAGGAATAGTTGCAAGAGTTACTTGATAAGGTATTCATTAGGCTCAATGTGTCGCCTTGGGTTGCTTTAATGTTATTTGTAAAGAAGAAGGATGGTTCTATGCGGATGTGTATTGATTATCGCTAGTTGAACAAGGTTATAGTGAAGAACAAGTATCTATTGCCACGTATTGATGACCTATTTGATCAGCTTCAGGGTGCCAGAGTGTTCTCTAAGATAGACTTGCGTTCAGGCTATCATTGGTTGAAGATTCGGGAGCCAGATATCCCGAAGACTTCTTTCAGGACTCGGTATAGTCATTATGAGTTCCTTGTGATGTCTTTTAGGTTGATGAATGCCCCAGCAGCCATGCACTTGATGAACAATGTATTTCAGCCCTATCTTAACTCTTTCTTCATTGTGTTTATTGGCGACATTTTGGTACACTCCCGAAACCGGGAGGATCACGAGCAGCACCTGAGGACTGTGCTTCAGACCTTGAGAGAAAATAGGTTAAATGCAAAAATTTTCAAAGTGTGAATTCTAGCTAGCTTCAGGGGCATTCTTAAGTCACATAGTATCGAGCGAGGGGATTAAGGTAGATCCAAATAAGATTGAGGCAGTGCAAAGTTGGACCAGACTGTCGATTTGTGGAGGGTTTCTCATCTCTTGCAGCACCTATGACCAGATTGACCCAGAAGGGTGCTTTGTTCAGGTGGACCGAGAAGTGTGAGGAGAGCTTTCAAAAGCTCAAGACTGCTTTGACTACAACCCCAGTGTTGGTGTTGCCTAGTGGTTTGGGGTCCAATATGGTGTATTATGATGCATCGCGCATTGGTCTCGACGTAGTGTTGATGCAGTATGGTAGGGTGATTGCCTATGCATCTAGACAGCTGAAGGTGCATGAGAAGAACTATCCTGTCCACGACCTCGAGTTAACAACTATTGTTCATGCCTTGAAGATCTGGCGGCACTATTTGTATGGTGTCCCTTGTGAGGTCTACACCGATCAACAGAGTCCACAATATCTGTTTAAACAGAAGGATCTTTACTTGCGGCAGTGGAGGTGGTTGGAGTTGCTTAAGGGTTATGATATCACTATTCTCTATCATCCCCGGAAGGCCAATGTGGTGGCCGATGCCTTGAGTCGTAAGGTGGAGAGTTTAGGCAGCTTAGCATATCTACCAGTAGCAGAGAGGCCTTTAGCCTTGGATAATCAGGCCTTGGCCAACCAGTTTGTCAGATTGGATGTTTTTGAGCCGAGCTGAGTTTTGGCCTGCGTGGTTTCTCAGTCTTCTCTTTATGACCATATCAGGGAGCGTCAGTATGATGACCCGCATTTGCTTGTCCTAAAGGACACGGTTCAGCACATTGATGCCAAGGAAGTCGCTATTGGAGATGATGGTGTATTACGGATGCAGGGCAGGCTATGTGTGCCCAATGTAGATGATTTACGTGAGTTGATTCTCTAGGAGGCTCATAGTTCGTGGCACACCATTCACCCAGGTGCTGCAAAGATGTATCAGGACTTGAGGTAGCATTATTGGTGGAGGCGGATGAAGAAGGACATAGTGGAATATGTGGCTCGTTTGCCTAAATCGTTAGCAGGTGAAGTATGAGCATCAACGACTGGATGGATTGCTTTAGAAGTTAGAGATTCCAGAGTGAAAATGGGAGCGGATCACCATGGATTTTGTTGTTGGGCTCCCACGGACTCAGAGGAAGTTTGATGCAGTTTGGGTGATTGTGGATTGATTGACCAAGTCAACTCATTTCATTCCTGTGGTTACTACTTACTCCTCGGAGCACCTGGCTCAGGTTTACATTCGTGAGATTGTCAGGCTACATGGCGTACCAGTATCTATCATCTCTGACCAGGGCACATAGTTTACATCACGATTCTAGAGAGCTGTACATTGTGAGTTGGGAACTCGGGTGGAGTTGAGTACAACATTTCACTCTTAGACGGATGGACAGTCCGAGCGCACTATTAGGATATTGGAGGATATGCTTCGTGCGTGTGTAATGGATTTTGGGGGTGCTTGGGATTAGTTCTTGCCACTCGCGGAGTTTGCTTACAACAACAGTTATCAGTCGAGCATTCAGATGGCCCTGTATGAGGCTTTGTATGGTAGGCGGTGCCGGTGTCTAGTGGGTTGGTTCGAACCGGGCGATGCTAGGCTATTGGGTACAGATTTGGTTTAGGATGCTTTGGAAAAGGTTAAATTTATTCAGGAGCGACTTCCTACAGCCCAGTCCAGATAGAAGAGTTATGCGGATCGGAAGGCTCGCGAAGTTGCATTCATGGTTGGGGAACGGGTTTTGCTCCGGGTTTCACTAATGAAGGGTGTTATGAGGTTCGGGAAGAAGGTCAAGTTGAGCCGTAGGTATATCGGGAGTTTTGAGATTCTGGAGAGAGTTGGAGAGGTGGCTTATAGACTTGCGCTACCACCTAGTCTCACTACAGTTCATCCAGTGTTCCATGTTTTCATGCTCTGAAAGTATCACGACGATCCGTCCCATGTGTTAGACTTCAGCTCAGTCCAATTGGACAAGCATCTATCTTATTTTGAGGAGCCAGTGGCCATCTTGGACATGCAGGTTCAAAAGTTGAGGTCGAAGAACATTGCTTCAGTAAAGGTTCAGTAGAGGGGTCATCTGGTCGAGGAGGCGACTTGGGAGACCGAGCATAATATGCGTAGCTGTTATCCTCATCTTTTCACCACTTCAGGTATGTCTCTATACCCGTTCGAGGACGGACGTTTGTTTAAGAGGGAAAGGATGTAACGACCCGGCTGGTCGTTTTGAGAGTTGTAGCCTCATTCCCCCGTTTTTACTGCTTATTTTGTACTTTATTACTGATATGTGACTTCTCGGGGTAGTCGGTTCGAGTCTGGAGAGATTTCGGAATGAATTGAGATACTTAGTCTCGAGGTTGAAAGCTTAAGTTGAAATGGTTGACCGGATGTTGACTTATGAGTAAACGACTCCGGAATGGAGTTTTAAGAGTTCCTTTAGCTCTGTTGGGTGATTTTAGACTTAGGATCATGGCCAAAGTTTGATTTGGAGGTCCGTAGTTGAATGGGGCTTGAAATGCCGAAAGTTGGATTTTTGGAAAGTTTGATCGGGAGTGGACTTTTTGATATCGGATCGGATTCCGATTCTGGAAGTTGGAGTTGGTCCTAATGTCAATTATGAATTGTGTACAAAATTTGAGGTCAATCGGAATTGATTTGATAGGTTTCGGCATCGGATGTAGAAGTTTGAAGTTTTAAAGTTTATTAGACTTGAATTGATGTGCGATTCGTGTATTTGGCATTGTTTGAATTGGTTTGAAGGCTCGACTAAGTTTGTATGATG
The DNA here is from genome assembly GCA_002018475.1 of Nicotiana obtusifolia. Taxonomy (NCBI): domain Eukaryota; kingdom Viridiplantae; phylum Streptophyta; class Magnoliopsida; order Solanales; family Solanaceae; genus Nicotiana; species Nicotiana obtusifolia. Next base: position 5,827 of record MCJB01017002.1, read on the forward strand.
TTTAGGACTGGTTGGTATATTTAGTGGAGGTTTCGGGGGCCTCGGGTGGATTTCAGATGTTTAACAGATTAAATTTGGACTTGTGAGAATGGCTGAAGGCACAAGTTCTAGTGCAATCGCACCTGCGCAAGATTGACTGCAGGTGCGAGCTCGCAGAAGCGATCATCTGGGCGCAGAGTTGGGGCTGGAGGAGATGGCCTGTGCTCACAGGTGCAGCGTGAAGGCCGCAAAAGTGGTGAATGATTGCAGAAGCGGAAGAGTGCTTGGAAGGCATGTCGAAGCGGACCTGTTTGCGCAGATGCGCACCCGCAGAAGCGGGCTTTGGACCGCAGAAGCGAAATTGGGCAAGGGGCTGGGTTTCGCATAAGTAGCTTGGAGGCTCGCAAAAGCAAGTCTGCAGGAGCGGAAGAATGGACTGCAAGAGCGAGGGAAGCCACATAAGCGGGTATGTTGTCGCTTCTGCGACGCCACAGATGTGGCTAAGTTTCTGCAGATGCGAAGTGCTGGACAGAAGTCCGCGATTTTGCTTCATTTTAGTCATTTTGAGCTCGGGTTTTGGCAATTCTTGAGAGGATTTTCGAGGGGTTTCTTAAGGTAAGTCCCTTGTGCTCATTTTTGATCAATAATCATGTTTCCTTATTGATTTTCCCACCTAGTTTGGGTGTATTTAAGGTGGAATTTGGGATTTTGAAGCTAGTGATTTGAAGAGTTTAATTTGGGAATTTGAGTGGCGATTTGGTGTCGGATTTTGGTAAAATTGGTATAGTTGGACTCGTGGTCGAATGAGTGTTTGTAATTTGTAACTTTTACTCGATTTCGAGGCATGGGCTTGGGTCAACTTTTTGGGCAGAATTTTTAATTCTTTGGTAAAGTCGTAGTTTCGTTACTTAAATTAGTTTCTTGTGGTTATATTTATAGTATGTAATTGTTTTGGCTAGATTCGAGCTGATTGGAGTTGGAAAATCAAGGGAAAGGCATTCTTACTAACTGATTGAGCTTGGTTTGAGGTAAGTGGACTTGTCTAACCTTGTGTGGGAGAAATTCCCCATAAGATTTGGTACTATTATAACAATTTGTGATATGTGAGTCCGTGTACGCGAGGTGACGAGTGCGTACGCGGGCTAAATGTGGATATTTCGATTCTTACTGAGTAGTCTTCTTTTAATTCCAGCCTTAGCATGTGTAGTTATCATGTTTAGCCTAGTATCGCACGTCTACGTGTCTTAACTCTTACTTGCAATTTGTGCAGCATGCTTAGTTGAATTACCTGCTTCCTTGATTTGTACTCAGTCTTTAACTGTAGGATTTCTTTCTATAAATTCGTTGTTCCATCGGTTACGAGTTGCATATTTACTTTTGGGACTATGAGGCGGTACCTCGGGAGCTCCCCTGTCACATATTTACTTTTGGGACTACGAGACAGTATCTCGGGAGCTCCCTTATCGTGTATTTACATTTGGGGCTACGAGACGGTACCTCGGGAGTGCCACTGTTGTTAATCTCTATTTGCTATGTTGTTACCTTTTAGTAATTTCTCATTCTTAAATTCTCAGTCATTTCATTATATTATTATATCTTTACCTTGTTTCTTTTATCTAGTAGGGCCCTGACTTGACCTCGTCACTACTCTACCGAGGTTAGGCTTGGCACTTACTGGGTACCGTTGTGGTATACTCATGCTACTCTTTTGCACATCTTTTTGTGCAGATCCAGGTTCTTCCTACCAGGCCAGATACCAGTGAGATAGCCTGTACGTGGAGCCTGTACGTGGAGACTTCAAGGTACATCTGCCAGCATCGGTAGACCTCGGAGTCCCCCTCTATCCTTATTATGCTGTTTATCCTTATTCTCTTTAGACTGATGTATGGAGACACTTAGCATTTCTCTTAGAAGCTTGTGACTTATTTCTATCGGGTTTTGGGAGCTGTAACTATTTTAATCGCGGTTTGATTTATTTTATATGTTGAGATTTGAGTTTCAGTTTATTATTCTGCTATTCCGCATAATTGTTAGGTTTACCTAGTCTTAGAGACTAGATACCATCACGACATCCTACGGTGGGGAAATTGGGGTCGTGACATTTCTATTTCGACTTAAGCCAAGAGCTATGCAGTTATTTACACACTATTTTCTTGAAATTCTGCACTTTAAAACCAAAACTATATATGTTTACGATTCCTTGAGAGATTTACCATATGACTGCGTTGGAACATGTCCAAAATTATGCTCGGTTGATTCCACGCTTGCTCGAATTCTTGAAATTTGGCGCTCAAAAGGAAACTTATGGGGAAAATGCTCCGAAATATTTTACGATTAAGTGGATGAAAACACCCCTACAGCAAAACAAGTATGTGTTTGACATATGTTTACCATGCATCTTAATTTTATGGTTTTTTCTTTATTTTTTAGAGTTGTGTTATTGTGTTAATTAATCTTCAATTTGGTTTTATGTTTTTTTGTAGTGTTGATTGTGGTTTATTTGCTCTTAAGTTCCTTGAGATGCGGTTGAAGCAAGATGATGTCTTCAAATTCAAACAAGGTGATGTTTTGACATTCAGGAGAGAGTTGGTTACCAATCTTTGGGCTCATGGAAAGTGGAAGGAAGAAAGCGATTATGAAACTCCAGAAGAGCATCTAGGACATGACTATGAAGAATATGAAGACACTCTATGTGAATCTTTTCGATAGAGAATGAATTATAAATGAAAAATAATTTTTTGTTGCTGTTATTTTTCAATGATGTAAGTGAAAACAAAATTGGGTTTAAGAATATTGATTTTTTTTTTTTTTTGTGAATTATGTGCTGTCTATCTTTTAAATTTTTGTTCTCTTCGCATTAATTAGTCTGAAGTTGTCTTGGATTGTATCAACTACCTTTGTCTCTTTTATTATGAACTTAAGCATGTTTTGTGAAATTTCAACATGTTTAATGTGAAGTGTTAGTAAATGAACAAAAAAAACTTTAGCACGGATAAGCCTGATGAAAATATTCATTAGAAAATTACATACTTTTGGACAAAATTTTAGCATGTTTAGTATGAAGTTTTAGCAAATGAACATAAAAACTTCAGCATGTTTAGTCTGAAGTTTAGGAAAACTCATTACAAAACTACAGACTGGCAGGTTGTACTATGAAGTTTTAGCAAATGAACTAAAAAGCTTCAGCATGCATGAGTCTGAAGTCTTGCAATAACTCATTAGAAAATTACAAATCGCATAACAAAACTTCAGCATGTTTAGTCTAAAGTTTTAGCGAATGAACATAAAAACTTCAGCATGTTTAGTCTGAAGTTTAGGAAAAAACTTATTATAAAATTACAGACTGCATAACAAAACTTTAGCATGTTTAGTGTGAAGTTTTAAGTTATATATCTTTAAAGCTTCAGACTTTTTATGCTACAGTTTTGAGTAAAACACTACCAGCTATTTTTTTTGTAAATTTTTACAGTCTAAAGTTATCTTTTTATATATGTGTGAAGTTCTCTTGCTATATCCTTGAAGTTTCAGATCTTTTGTGCCGAAGTTTTCTTGGAAAACACTAATCATCGAAACTGAAGTTTCATGCGAGCCTATATCAACGTGAAACAACTTCATGCTATATAAGTATGAAGTTTTAGCTTATGTATCCTTGAAACTTCAGACTCTGAAGGTTATTCTAAGTATATATCAACGTGAAACAACTTTATGCTAAATTATCATGAAATTTTAGCTTATACTTTCATAACTGTAGACTTATTAGTCTGAAGTTACATTCCTTTGTATTTTGAAACTTCAAACTTATCTTTTTTATATTTACCAGTTACTTTTTGTCTTTTACCACCTAATTTATATTACATTTAATTTGTCTGACCAGATAGTAAATGACCTGAAAAGTTACTTTTGCATTTATAAATAGTAAATGAAGTTTTTCAATTGATTAGGTGCAAACTTTGGCTTTTTAGCCTGAAGTTATTTTTTTAGTATAGAAAAAATGTGGACTTATTAGGTCGAAGCTACATTTTTTTTTTTTGCATTTACCACCTACTTCTTGTCTTTTACCACCTGCTTATCTTGTTACATTCGATTTCCCTGAACGTAAAACAGTAAAGAGACTTGAAAAGTTACCTTTGCATTTATAGATATTAAATTGATTAGTTGCCAACTTTGGCTATATTAACAACCTCTTCACTTGAAAATTTCATATTCATCCATAGCCTTCTATCGTATTTCTTTAAATTTATATTCATCCATAACCTTTTAGCTTTTTTAATAAAACAATGTCTGATGCTAGCGGAAGCATGAAGCTTACAATGGATGAACTTATGTAGAAGTGGGAGAGTTAATGTCTGATTGGAATACTAACATACCAATGACTAATCTTATGCAGAAGTTGAAGCAAATAAAGGCTGATTAGGAAAGAATCGGATCATAGTTTTTGCCTATGATTCATTCAAGAATAGCCTGAACCTCGAACGCAGTTGTGAAATTTATTCGACCTCGTTCAACAAGGTTGTGCAACAGTTTGATTCTTTTAAATTTTCCATCAGATATGACTATGCCATGATGGAAAATAGCTTGAAGATTCTTCCTTATCTTATGGGCAGAGTAATAATTGAACAAAATCAGTTGCCTGATCAATTCAACAAGTTCAAGTGCGATCTCATGAGACTTTGTGGTCTTTTTTCTGAGTATCCTATAATTATCTCTCTGATTCGGATGATGATGAGATGTATCGAGAAGTTGAGGAGTACTGTTCTGATGATGATCGTGATGCTTAGTTTTTTTAATCCTTTTTATGTTTTTCTTCTATATTTTTTGTTAATATTTTTATGGCTTTCTTTTGTTTTGTGTGGTTTTTTCCATGTAATCTGTTATATAAATGAAAATCATATTTTGTTTAGGTGTATAATTTATTTGAATTTTGAAGGCTGCATTCTCATTTTAATGTAATAATATAGTACGTGTCAACCTAAAATTTCATGCCTTATAAGGCTGAAGTTAGAATATATAAGTTAGAAACTTTAACCTTTTTGGTATGAAGTTATCATCAGTAGCTTTTGACAGTCAAACTTTATAGGCTAAATTATTTTGCAAACATTACCTGTTAATATGCATATATAACCCTATAACCATAGCTCAATGACCCCAATTTTCCTCCGTAGGATGCCGTGACGGCACCTAGTCTCTAAGACTAGGTAAGCCTAACAAACATGCGGAATAACTGATCCATGCTGAAGTTGTTTTGTTCATTTCCTAAAACTTCATACTAAACATACTGAAGTTTTGTCCTGCAGTCTGTAATTTTGTAATGAGTTTTTCCTAAACTTTAGACTAAATATGCTGAAGTTTTTATGTTCATTTGCTAAGACTTCAGACTAAACATGCTGAAGATTTGTCATGCAGTCTGTAATTTTCTAATGAATTTTTGCAAAACTTCGGACTTAACCTTTTAGGCTTGAAGTATTACTTTATATATATAAATAATTCATGTAGAAAGGTCTGTAGTTTTTTTATTATATATATGTGTGTTTTTCTTGTCACGGCCCAAAATCCTCTATAGGTCAACGCTGCCGTCAGGCAAGCCAACGGTGATTTACTAATTTAATTACTCGTTTTAGTATTATGAAATTATCATTTTCCTTAATTGAAAAGTATAAAAGAGAATTTACAGAGTAAATAAAAATATTTACACAATCCACAATAATGAATAACCTGAAGGAAACCCCCAAAACTCGGTGTCACAAATGCACGAGTATCAACTAGGAAATAAAATAAAATGCAACATCTATCTGGAATACAAGTTAAATAGAAAAATATAAATAACTCTGAAGGAGACTCTGCAGGCTGCGGATCGTAACATGAGAATGCAGCTCAGGGTAAAGTCCCCGAAATGACTGCCTCTCTGCGCCCAAAGACCACCGGACATATATATACCTGCACAAAAAGTGCAGCAAGTGTAGTATGAGTATGTAAATCAATGCGTACCCAGTAAGTTTCTAGCATAACCTAGAGAAGTAATGACGAGAGGTCAATATCAACACTTACTAATGTCCAACAAGACAGATACAGTAGAAGTAAATAGGTGTGAGACAGAGTAAATAAGCGAAATAACAAGTATAATACGTGGTGCCATCCTCCTCTCGGCAATAACTCAAACTCTTAGCTAGCAGCTACCTCCTTAATCAGAGTATATGTATACTGGACCTTACCAGATAGGTCGTCACAGTTCAAACAGGAAAAACTCACAGATGTTCTGGCTTCTTGCTAATTATTACGCACGATTTCATAAGAGTATAGAAATGCCGAGGCGTACGGCCCCATCCATCATAACATTGCCGAACCACAGATACATCTATTTTATTTTCGAGGCGAACGGCCTGCTCCCATGGGAGTGTGATACATAAATCCTGTCGAGGCGTACGGCCCGATCCATCATAGTGTGCGCACTGCTGAGGGTCGAACGTCACGAACCATAGATTTATCTATCGTGCCGAGGCGAATGATACGATCCCATTAGAATAAAAAGCTTTGATGGGTCCTTGACCCCACTCACGGATAGATGTGTGAGTTATAAATTTTAAGGGAAACCTTTCGATGAGAACGCATAACGCGGGAGAAATTCGTAAGAGGAGTACAATTATTTCATGGCTAATCAGGAAGCTCGTCGAATCTCTATAATATCAAGTCTATCACCTCTACACAAGTCTAATCTCAAGTCGCAACGTAAAATAAAGGAATTTAATAGGCAAGCGACAATTCAAATAGTACAGTTATAGCATGGCGGGAACCTAAGTCTACCCGGACATAACATGAATCTGGCTACGCACGGACTCTCGTAACCTGGTGCATACGTAGCCCCCACAACTAGTAATACATATCAAATACATCACCTAGGGATAGGTTCCCCCTCACGGAGTTAGACAGGAGACTTACCTCGTTCCGAAGTTCCAAAACTGGCTCCAAGGCCTTTTTAACACCTCAAACCAATGCTCGTCGATCCAAAACTATTCAAACAATGTGCAAACCAATCAAAAGATACTCTAATACCCATAGTTAATCAATTTAAACAAATTCCCTACTCTGCTCAAGAAGTCTATAAAATCAACCCTCGGGCCCACGAGCCGAGATTCCGAAAATTTTCGAAGATAAACTTTACGCATAACATTACTAACTCAAATATACAATTTATCCTTAATTTTGTTTCCAAGACCGCAGTAAAAATCCAAAATTATCAATTCTAGGTTTTCTTACCAAAATCCCACAATTTTCCTAAGTTTTTCTTCTTTAAATCCACATATAAACCTTACATTTAGCTCACAATAAGTGGGAAATTACTCACCTTATGTTACATGATGAAAACTACTCAAAATCGCCCAAGAACTGAGCTCCAAAAATCCAAAATGAAATGGGGAAAAAAGACCAAGTTCGATCCCTTAATAATTTGCCCAGTTTCGCTTCTGCGGCCAACTGTGCGCATCTGCGGCGTCGCTTTTGCGACGCCATCATCGCTTCTGCGAAGCCCCCTGCCCAGTCGCACCTGTGAAGGCGCGAGTCTCCGTTGCGCATCTGTGAAGCCAACCGCTTCTGCGCTGGAGATTTCCGCTTCTGCGCGCATTCACCCCAGGCCTCATTCTGCTTCTGTGCTCCTTCCTCCGCAGAAGCGGCTCTGCTTCTGTGGTCTTTGCATCGCACCTGCGACCACATTCCACCTTCTCCAGGTACACTTTTGCGCGCAAATGCTCGCTTCTGCGGTCAATATTGTGCAGGTGTGATTACCCCAGAGCTGGTGCACTTCAGCCATTCACACAAGTCCAAATTGAGTCGTTAACCATCCGAAAACCACCCGAGGCACCCGGGACCTCGATAAAATATACCAACCAGTCCTAAAACATCATACGAATTTAGTCGAGCCTTTAAATCACATCAAACAATGCTAAAACCATGAATCGCACCCTAATTCAAGCTCAATAAACTTTAAAACTTCATACTTCTACATCCGATGCCGAAATCTATCATATCAAGCCCGATTGACCTCAAATTTTGCACACAAGTCCTAATTGACATATGGACCTACTCCAACTTCCGGAATTGGAATCCGACCCCGATATCAAAAAGTCCTCTCCCGGTCAAACTTTCCAAAAATCATCCAATTTCCAACATTCGCCAATTGATGCCGAAATGACCTACGAACCTCCAAATCAACATCCGGACAAGCTCCTAAGACCAAAATCACCATACAAACCTGTTGGAACCTTCAAATCCCGATTCTGAGGTCGTTTACTCAAAAAGTCAAACCTTAGTCAATTTTCCCAACTTAAAGCTTCCGAAATTAAAATTTTCTTTCCCAAGAAATTCCGAACTTCCCGAAGTTCAATTCCGACCACACGTACAAATAATAATACCTGAAGTGAAGCTATTCAAGGCCTCAAACCACCGAACGTCGCGCTAGAGCTCAAAATGTCCGGTCGGGTCATTACATTCTCCCCCACTTAACCATACGTTCATCCTCGAATGTGCTAAGGACTGCTCCGGAGTTGTCCAAAATCACTATTTAACACCCCGTGCACCTGCCCGTGCTGCCACAACCCAATTGAACACATTGGCTCTAGCCGGACTGAAGATTCTCCCTTTTTATTTAGTCAACAAGCCTTAGAACCAAATTCCAACCTCCGAATCTCTCTAAAATGCCTTATTCTAACATACGGACACCGTATCAATCACTAAACACTGTACCCAAACATGATCGTGCACTTGGGTCACACCAAGCACCGCATAATTCACATATCCTAATAACATCCTCTGACAATAATAACTGAAATTCCACGAATTCGACGCCCACAACACACCTCATGACGCATGTAAGTCCTGTTCCAACTCTCGTAATACTACCACAAAGGAAGAGAGGTGTAGAAATTCATAACCACCAGCCGAATCAACAAATCATTGAGTCTCTCCTCCTGACAAGAATCATTAGCTCATTCTGAACTAAATAGCGATATTTGCTCTTTACTATGCCTTATATAATCCGATTGCACCGATTTCAGGTCAAATCACCTCGTCTCACCCAGTACAAGCTATTCCGGCGATAGCAATCTCAAACACTGCCAAAAATCTCATATAACACCAACAATGCGCCAACAAGCTACAAACTCTAATATAACTCATAAAGAAGAACGAACTCTGACAGGGAATTAGCCAGCCCGCATAACGAATAAAATGGCCGAATAGGTGCTATGAACCTACCTCAGGGATGTAAACAAGGCACACAAAATAAGTGTAAGGGACTATGCTCAACATCTGACTGTTGGGGCGTGCAATTCGATCCAATGTGACACTGTTGGACGTGCAACCCGATCCAAACATGACAATGTTGCGGCCTGCAGCTCGATCCACACAACATACCCGTGGCAGCATGCCACCCGATCCAAACAATATACCAGTAGCGGCGTGCCACCCGATCCGCACATAACAATCAAGATGAAAACACACATCAAGCCTTTATGCTTATACTTAGTAAATATCCAAATATCGACCAAAAGCACGCCAAGTGCATAATACAAATCTTGGGGAGACGGGTAGCGCTATACGCTACGAAACCCAAGCACAACTAAGGTGCGATATATGGTCTGCATCTCGAGAGCCATCCTGGTCATATAACACCACAGCTACTTGAGATCTCAACATGTGCGAATAATCAAGCCGTCTCATAACCCACATGGCACAATAAAGTATTACATGAAATAGATGACGACGAAAATAACATCCAATACTCGAATGCTCCTCCATAAGTAATGCTATGCTGAATGAACACACCCGGTTTGGTGTAGCGCACACATCCACATTTAGACCCTCCGCTGGACCTCAAGCCGATTCTGATCATACCATACTGGACTAATAACCTTTCAAGGATCCACAATAATCTCTTTCCATGACACATGGAGCATCCATCAAATTCGGAACAAACTCACACAGTCCACAACCTAAGGAATAGAACGCCTCTCAGGCATAAACTCTCGCATTTGCGATATTACCATCACCTCTATACTTGGTTTCAAACCTTAACAATCAAGTGACTAACATGTCACATTTATACAAATCTTCCCGTGGGGTACGCTCCCACAACCTTTCGCTCAGGTAGCAAAGTCGGCACATCCATACCACCAACCATTCAAATTCTGTAAAGCGAATCAAAATCCGCAAGTCAATACACAAAGCCTCTTCCACGAAACACCATTGTCAGGTGACACTAAAGAAAATTCCAGCTTACTCTGAACATCTGAATTCCCCCCTGCTCATCCAAGCTCGTGACATTTTATCAACACCGAACCACAATCTTGACTTTCAACCTCTAGTTCCCATGCTGCCCATTGCACCTATCATGCCGCTACGCGAGAATACCAGAATTCATCATAATTCTTGAACTACTAGTAGAATAAACATTTCATTGGCTGGAAAGCCTTTCACTTAGCTCATTTCAGAAGAACCAATGCAACACGCAACTGAATTCCAAACCGCAGAAAATACAAACCTGAAGTCGTGATCTAATTCGCCATGACTCTTCCAGGAATCTATTTACACCACAAAGCCATTTGAATCAAATACCTCACAAATCAATCAAGTTGTGGTGGCTTCCGAGCCTATATGTACAACCACAAATCACATGTATAACTTCACACGCCGAAGGAACGGATCATTGCCACAATCATACTGACTCAACCATTACCAACCGAGCCAACTTCTTCTAGTTCACTCTTAGTTGCCTTAGAAATAATAATAGCTCCATTCAAAATATAACGAACTCAATCATCACTCATCTCGAGTGGCCCGCATCACGAGACCGTATCGTCTCATTACTCATATATCATCTCATATTCTCCTTACGTGCAAAATAGCATCTCTAACCGTTACACCCGTTGTGCAAGACCTTCTGCGAACTCGCTATTTCTTCATTTCCTCCAATACTGCACTGCATACCCAATGATAACGTAGAATATTCCAGTCCTTAGGCACTGCACTCGAATTCTTGAACCCATTAGGACCACTATTAAGAGTCCCCCGCTCTGACTTGGCCCCGAATCTAAGCCAAACTCTAATGCGCTACTAGCACGTGAACACCCTATCAAAGAAGCACCCGACTGAATTCTTTTTCTTGTACATAACCCCCCCTCCCCCCCCCACAAGAGGCATAAACTCTGAGTCTTCCCAAAAACCTGAACATGAATCGATAAGGCCAAAATAGCACACATTCCTTAAATCCTTTACTCGAATTACCACAGATATTTTCTTTCCTCAGTCATAATAGCCCACCAATACAACGATAACCAAAAATCGTACAAGCAGAGAACCACGTGATCTAATCATAGACGGTGGGGCTCCCCCACTTAGCTTGAAGCTACAATCACATAACCCTAGAACCCACCAAGATTCCTTCTTCCCAATTATCATGATCTCGCACAATTATCCCGCCAAATTTCTTGTAGTTTCTTATTAAACTTTTCATGAACATTCTGAATTATCAGCCATGATCGCCTGTTCGACCCGCTGGATAGTAAGTAGAACTCTTCGTAGAAACTTCATCAAAATCATGCAACCGCTACTCTGCTCACAGGAGATAACCCACATGTGAAATTCCATGCCGACTTCCAATGGTGCTGCACCGGATACAAATACTATGAAATCAGTAGGCCCTCCTAAGCTTGTGCTCATCCACCAGCTATACAAGTCCATTCATTTCCCATTGACATCAACTGAAAGTCCGACAGTACATTCCAAACACGAAGTCACATTGCATTCCCCTTCATTACAAGCAAACTCCTTTCTGCTGTATTCAATATTCCTCAGTACAGTAGCCACCATCCCAAATACAATTCATAGACCTAGTCACTTTTTCACCATGATTCCCAAATCGCTCTAAACTTTCGTCAAACAAGTGGCTCCCTACCACAAAATCCATATGCTATTCTGCTACTCCCACTTCGGTTAAACCATCTTCCTTAAGTAACTGCTCGACCTCTGTTTTTCATACTTCACCTGCTAGTAATTCAACCACCGCAAGACACCTCCCGCCATGTCCTTCCTCATTCTTCGCTACCTAATAGCTGCCTCAAATCAGAATCCATACCTGTAGCACCTGAACTAATGAATTGCTACCAATTCTAAACCTCCTAGAAGATCATCTTTCTCAAGACATCAACATTAGAGACACCAATTCGATCCCTAAACTGCTACACTCCGCTATATCTGACAACCGCTTCTCAGGCACCATTACAGCACCCTGCCCCATAGGCAAATCAAAGAAGACCGTAACACCAGCGAACCTTATACATTTAAATAAGGACAACGACACCACGTCACAGATGAAATTCCACCACGCTCGAAGGTACAAAGTCTCGTTACTCCATCAACCCAAACCTGAACGTTCATAGTCCAATTGCGTTTCCTTTGCTAGAACTAGACCCCTAAATCATGCGCTGAGAAATCCTCCTTTCAAGTCATTCACTACGTCGACACATAAACGAGCACCCCACCATTACATTACTGTTGTGCGATAACAACTCATGAACATCATAGAAACTTGTGCATAGCCTCAAAATAATCGAAAATATAGCTACGGAGCTGAAATGACAGAATATCCTTCCGCAAGAAAACAATAATAACTTGCTCGAATGCGCAGGGAGAAACATCCGCCCCACGTCTGTAGTACCACTGCAACTCCTCGATGCCCAATCGACACGAGAGCTCAACATTGTATAAGAATTAGGAAGGAAATAAAGGTATAAGCCTCAAAGGAATCAAATCGCACGATGAGGAATCAATAAGGGGAGTGCTACTAACAGCCCTGTAGCCTCTCGAAGATAAGTACAGACATCTCTGTACCTATCCGCAAGACTCTAATAGACTTGCTCATGAATTGTGAGACCCAAGTGAACCTAATGCTTTGATACCAAGCTGTCAGACCAAAAAATCCTCAATAGGTCGTGATGACGCCCAACGCCGCCGTCAGACAAGCCAACAGTGATTTACCAATTTAATTACTCATTTTAGTATTTTGAAATCATCATTTTCCTTAATTGAACAGCATAAAAGAGAATTTACGGAGTAAATAAAAATATTTACAAGATCCATAATAATGAATAACCTGAAGGAAACCCCCAAAACCCGGTGTCACAAGTGCACGAGCATCAACTAGGAAATAAAATTAAATACAACATCTGTCTGGAATACAAGTTAGACAAAGATATAAATAACTTTGAAGGAGACTCTGCAGGCTGCGGATCATAACATGAGAATGCAGCTCAGGTGAAGTCCCCGAAATGATCGCGCCTCTGCGCCCAAAGACCACCAGACATATATATATCTGCATAAAAAGTACAGCAAGTGTAGTATGAGTACGTAAATCAACTCTGTGGTCTTTGCATCACACCTGCGACCACAAGCCACCTTCTCCAAATCCGCTTTTCTGCCTAAATGCTCATTTCTACGAACTGCGATTACACCAGAGTTGGTGCACTTCAGCCATTCACACAAGTCCAAATTGATACGTTAACCATCCGAAAACCACCCGAGGCCCCCAGGACCTTGACCAAATATACCAACCAGTCCTAAAACATCATAAGAACTTAGTCGAGTCTTTAAATCACATCAAACAACGGTAAAACCACGAGTCGCACCCCAATTCAAGCTCAAAGAACTTTAAAACTTCATACTTCTAATCCGACGCCAAAATCTATCATATCAAGTCCGATTGACGTCAAATTATGCACAGAAGTCCTAATTGACATTACGGACCTAGACAAACTTTCGAAATCAGAATATGACCCCGATATCAAAAAGTCCACTCCCGGTTAAACTTCCCATAAATCATCCAATTTCCAACTTTTGCCGATTGACGCCGAAATAACCTACAGACCTCAAAATCAACATCCGTACACGCTCCTAAGACCAAAATCATCATACAAAACTGTTGGAACCTTCAAATCCCGATTCCGATGTCGTTTACTCAAAAAGTCAAACCTTAGCCAATTTTCCCAACTTAAAGCTTTCGAAATTAAAATTTTCTTTTCAAAGCAACTCCGAACTTCCCAAAGTTTAGTTCCGACCATACGTACAAGTCATAATACCTGAAGTGAAACTACTCAAGGTCTCAAAGCACCGAATTCCGCGCTAGAGCTTAAAACTATCGATCGGATCGTTATATTTTTTTGTGTGTGTGCGTATGTGTTAAAGATATGTATTTCACTTACAGTTTTTCACTGAAGTGGCACTTTTTAGAATGCATCCAAACCTGTAAGCCGCCAAAAATGAGTTGTTTGCACTTCAAGCAATATATAAACGAGTATTTTTTAATCTAAGAGGTTTTTTTTTTTAATTTGTGTGAAAACAATTACATTTCACATATATGAATAAATAATGAAAGTCTAAATTCAGAATATCTATCTTCCTTTAGAATGAATTTTATTTCCAAGGATTATTGAATGTTGAAGTATTTTTCAGCGTGTTTCTTGAAATATGGATGAGGCGGTGGAGAAGACAAGCAAGTTGTTCTGTTATGCCCAATTTGTTTACAACGATTTGGTAGATTTCAGCCGTATTGATTCAGTCGCAGGGATATACCTTTTCTTTTGTCATCTTCCTTATAGAATCTCTACATCGTGAGATTTTTTGATTTGAGATTCTACATTCTATGGTATATTCCATGAATTTTGATCTCCCACAGTATTGGTGTGCCCTTCATATGTTTTGAACTATGTTTCGCTTGAATACCATTTTGAGCAGTAATCAGATTTCTACAAATATCTCTTATTGATAGTAGCAATTGTATATGGATAAGGCAATTCATCGAGTTGGAATTCCAAGCAGTCAGAAGTTCTCTTCTTTAAGTCCATAATGAATTCCATTCCTTCATTATTTATTCTACACAATATTGAATCAAGGTTGAATACCTACGAAGGAATAAAAAAGTAAAAAACTATATTAGATTAGTATGGCTTCAAAAAGAAAAAGTATGAAGGTTTTTTCTCTATAAGCAGTAAATAACGTCAGACATAAAAAGCTGAAGTAACTATGCATTAGTTAATTACTTTAGACAAAACATGCTATAGTTAAGCAAAATACAGTATGAAAAAACTTCAGACATGTGTTTTTCTGTAAGCAGGTAGCCAATGAGATCATAAATGTTGAAGTTAATAAATATACGTTCAAATATTTTGCAAGCCAAGTTTATCTTCTTATTCATCTCTTCTTCTGCCCATATTGATACTTTGTGAAAAGCTTAATGTGCTATTTTTCTCCGTTCATAAAACTACTGTCCCAACGTTTCTTGGATGAAATCTAACATTCTTAAAACATGCATCTCTCTCGCTTGTAGTAACACGAAATTCATTGATTTTACCATGTTTGTTGTCAACATATCATAACGTCGTCGTGGGAACCACGATCAAGCCCATCTCTCTAGTGGCTCTTCCGTTATGTAATTGTACGTTTTCTTGTCAACACTTTAGATCTGGGACATTAACTGATTAAATCTTCATGTCTGTATGATCTTGCAGCGCTTTGGAAAAGATTTATCACCGTGCTCTTTGCATGTCTTTGCTTTAAATTCTTGTCAAAGTGATAGAGGCAGATACCATGGTGTGCTTCAGGATAAATTTGTCTAGTCCCATGTGCGATCGATTGGTTTCTATCTGATAAGAAAACCAGTTCACGGCGGATTTTAATTGCTTTTCTCATTTCTCCGAAAAACCAAATGTATGCGTCATTGTTTTTTGAATATGCTACATTAAAAGATAGAGGAAAGATTTGATTGTTTTCATCCTTTGATACAACAACAAATAGAACACCAAATTATTTTGACTTTAAGAACGTTGCATCTACTGCAATCACGGGTCTACAGTAACGCCAACCAGCTATTGACGCCGCAGGAGCAAAGAACATGTAAGCAAACCTGTACAGGTGAAACACAAAAAAGCAAATCATAAGGTGTGACGTTTTCAAATAGGAACAGTTGAAACTTCATACTGATGGTTATTATTTTTTTGCTTACCGATTCTGCTTATCGCTTTTTATGCTAGTGTACGTCCCTGGGTTTCTATGTACCATTATGTGTAGGTATGAAGGAAGAATCTGGTTGTTCTCTTCTGGTTTTCCTCTTATACAAGCAATAGTTTTTTGAATAGCACGCCATGCCTTGTGATATCCAATGTCAATTCTAATTTTTTTTCATTTCACTTTCTACAAAGGCTAGTGTAATCTCAATCTTTTTATCTCGAACATGTTCTAAAATTTGCTGACTTATAAAATTTGATGTAGCATACTTCTGATTGGATTTTCTTGCATCAACTGAGCATTCATGGTTACCCTAATAAGTATGGAATCTTTTATTCTGGTAGCACGTACACTCCAACCACATTTCTCCGCAATGTATTTCAGCTCATACCTCTTTGAACATGATCTAACAGCAGTGAATTCAACTTTTTGGTTTATCTCCAAGCTGCAAAAAAATTTAGTCATGCTCTTCTTGTTTTTAAAAATTGATCCTACTTTTATTTCCTCAGACAATGCATCGTGCCTAAGTATTTTACATAGTGGAGATTCTTTCAGCTTTCTCCTCACTCTTCTTCTTGATTTCTTAGAAGTAGTAGAAGTTTAAGCAATTTCTTCAATTGTATCTGCAGTTATCGGTATATTTCTGTATTTTTTTAATCTTAGTTGTTGATTATCATTGTAGGAGATAACAAAAACTTTGTTGGAATGTGTATTGGTTGTCTATTTACATTATTAGTTGTCCTTCTTCTTGTTGGGCCTCACCAAACTAGTCTGAATTTATTTCTGAATCTATTGTATGTGCAAGAGATGGTTTGAATGTTGCAAATTCTAAAGCAGCTATAGTGTCATAAAGTAGTTGTATTTTTTCGACGACAAAATGGCAATTCTTGAAAGCTGAATCAGTTGTTAGCAAATGTATACAGGTTCTGAGTTCTTCATATGAAGTTACAAGCATCCCTTTGCTCGTCTTTAGTTTGATATCAAACCATACTTTTAGTGCAATTCGGTTGCATCAAAATCTGTGACTTCACTAATTTTTTTCAGGAAAGTGTTGAATGATACTTGTTTATTAACCAGAATAAATTTTGTATCATGATCCAAGTAGTTTTAATCAAAAGTCCATCTCCCATTGAAGTAATAACAAGGCAAATCGAACTCATCCTGCAGTATGGAAACTTCGGCATTTTTTATGTGAAGCGTTACGAATTGAATAAAAAAAACCTCAGCATAGATAAGTATGAAGTTTTGCAAAAACTCATTAGAAAATTACATGTTACAGGATAAAACTTCAGCATGTTTAGTTTGAAGTTTTAGCAAATGAACATAAAAACTTCAGCATGTTTAGTCCGAAGTTTAGACTGCAGGACAAAACTTTAGCATGTTTTAATATGAAGTTTTAGCAAATGAACTAAAAAAACTTCAGCATGCATAAGTCTGAAGTTTTGCAAAAACTCATTAGGAAATTACAGATTGCATGACAAAATTCAACGTGTTCAGTCTGAAGTGTTAGCAAATGAATATAAAAACTTTATCTTGTTTAGTTTGAAGTTTAGAAAAAACTCATAACAAAATTAAAGACTGCATGACAAACACTTCAGCATGTTTAGTATGAAATGATAGGGAATGAACAAAAACTTCAGCATGTATATGTCACGACCTGAAATCCATTATAGGTCGTGATGATGCCTAACGTTGCCATCAGGCAAGCCAACGGTGATTTACCAATTTAATTACTCATTTTAATATTTTGAAATCATAATTTTTCTTAATTGAACAGTATAAAATAGAATTTGCAGAGTAAATGAAAATATTTACACAAACCACAATAATAAATAACCTGAAGGAACCCCCAAAACCCGGTGTCACAAGTGCATGAGCATTTGCGAAGGAGTACAACAACACTACAACATCTGTCCAGAATGTAAATAAGACAGGATAAAATGAATAGTATGATGGAGATTCGGTGGACTGTGATGCGTAGCCTAGGTTGCAGCTCATATAAAGTCTCCTCAATAGATGCGCCTGCGCGCCAAGATGATCTCCAAATGAACCTGTCAGATCCTGCATATTTAGTGCAGAAGTACAGCATAAGTACGTAAATCAACGCGTACCCAGTAAGTATCAAGCCTAACCCCAGAGAACTACTGACGAGGAATAGACATCGACACTTACTAGAGGTCCAAAATAAATAATATGATAAATCATGACAGATATGAAGTACACAACAATAGTGAAGTAAGTCTGTAATTTCATAATTTTCCAATTATTTTCTTTAAAGTTTAAATTTCTCGATCTTGTACCTTAATAGTTAAGAAAATGCCAAGTGTCAATACCAAATAAATAAGGAATACCATAAAATACCGAGCATCAGTGGAAGGTTTATCTCGTGAACATTCGGACTATTAGTGATATAACGTACGATTCCGCCGAGGTCGTTCGGCCCTATACAGAATAATATGTACACTAGACATGCAGCACGATCCATAGATGTATCTATATGCTGCTGAGGTATTTGGCCCGCTCCACAAGAAAGGAAAGAAGTTATTAAACCACGAGACACATGCTTACAATACAAAACATGAGCACAAAGTGAACATAATCTTTACCGTTTCTCACATAACTAGCCAATAACTCAAGGTGATAAGGCTTGGTCAAAGATATATGTAATTTCTAAATCAAGTTCAATTATAATTTCAATTAACTAAGCTACCAGAATAAGTTCAAGTAATTCAAATACTGCATGATAAAATCCTAAGTCTACCCAGGCATAACATGCTTTAGCTACGTACGGACTCTCGTCACCTCATGCGTACGTAGCACCCACAACTAGTAGCACGCAACAATTACATCACCTAGGGTTAGTTTCCCTCTCACAGAGTTAGACAGGAGACTTACCTTGCTCCGAAGTTCCATAACTACTCCAACGCCTCTCTAACTCTTCAATTTAAGGCCAAACGATCCGAAACTAGTCAAACAACGCACAAATCAATCAACAAATACTCCAATACTTGCAGTTTAAAAATATATAATATTTCTTAACTCCGCTCGAAAAGTCAATAAAGTCAAACCTCGAGCCCACATGCTCGGATTCCGAAAATTTTCGAAGATAAACTTTAACCATAACAGCACGAACTCAAATATATAATTTGTTCCTAATTCCATGTCAAATTTCGTGGTCAAATTCCAAAAATACCAATGTCAAGGTTTTCTTCAAAATCCCATTATTTTCCACAAATTTCTATGTTTAAATCCTTATATACACCATGTATTTAATTCACAATGTGCAGGAATCACTTACCTTGACATAGATGATGAAAATCTCCCCTTTGACATAGAATGAGCCAAATCTCGTATTAAATCCAATCGGCCAGGCCCGCTCTTCTTCGCCATCGTGGAAAGACCATCGCGATCGAGAAGGCCAAAAATCACAGCCTCCAAATTAACTCTACCCGTTCGCGACCTTCATGTCGCGTTCGTGATGCCTACTGCCCATTGCCCCTTCGTGTTCCCGAAGGCTAAACAGCTGTAGGGCGCAGCTCCCGTTCCTTCTTCGCATTTGCGACCGTCCTGTCGCGTTCGCATAGGCTGCTCCAGGCTCCCTTCCGCGTTCGCGACACTGGTGAGGCGTTCGTGAAGAACAAAAAATCCAGCAGCCCAAGCTCCTTCTTCGTAAACGCGTGAGACCCTTCGCGTTCGCGAAGAACAACACTGGACACCAGCACTAGCACCAGCACCAGCACCAGCAACTCAGCCAAATTTGGTCCGAAACCACCTCGAAACACACCCAAGGCCCCCGGGACCCCGTCCAATCATACCAACAGTCCTAATAAATAATACGAACCTACTCGAGGCCTCAAATCACATCAAATAACATCAAAACTATGAATCGACGATCGAAACCTTTCTTTAAACTTTCAAACTTCGATGAACGCGTACGAATCATATCAAAATATTTCGGAATGTTCCAAACTTTGCGTGCAAGTCACAAATTACGATCCGAACCTATTCCAAGGCTCGAACCCCCAAAATTCTATTCCATTTCAAACCAAACTTAAAAAATTCTCAAAATTTAATTCCGACCACGCATACAAGTCATAATTCCTGAAGTGAGGCTACTCAAGGCCTCAAACCGCTGAACGACGCGCTAGAGTTTAAAACTACTAGTCGGGTCATTACATTCTCCCCCACTTAAACATACGTTCATCCTCGAACGTGCTAAGAACTGTTGTAGAGTTGTCCAAAATTACTGTTCGACACCTTGTGCGCCTACCCGTACCACCAGTACCCAGTTGAGCACATTAGCTCGAGCCGAATTGAAGATCCCCCCTTAAACCTTAGCTAACAAGCATTAAAACCAAATTCCAACTTCCGAATTTCTTTACAATACCTGATTCTAACAAACGAACACAATGCAAATCTCCACATGCTGAATCCACACATAGTCATGCACCCCTGCTGACATCACAAAGTGCGTCGCATAACTTGTTTGCCCAAGGCAACCTCTTCCAAGCACAACAGCTGAAATTTCACTGACCTGGCGCCCGAAGCATACCTCATAACACATATAAGCCCGGTTTCAACCCTCCAATACTCCCACGACAGAAGAGATGTGTAGAAACTCATAAGCACCTGCCGAATCAACAAGTACTGGAGTCTCTCCACCTGGCAAGAACCATTACCTCATTTTGAACTGAATAACGATATTTGGTCTTTAATACACCCTTCATAACTCTGATCGTAGTGATCCCAGGTCCAATAACCTCGTCTCACCCCGTACAAGCTGCTCAGGCAATAAGCCATCTCAAACACTAACCAAGATCTCATATGACGTCATCAATGCGCCGACGAGCTACAAGTTGAACATGACACATGAAGAATAATAAGCTCTGGAGAAGAACTATCCAGCCCGCGTAACGAATAAAATGGTCGAGCAATGCTATAAACCTACCTCTGGGATGAAAAACAAGATAGAGAAAATGAGTAAGGGACTATGCTCAACATCTTGCTGTTGCGGCATACCACCCGATCCAACATGACTCTGTTGCGGCGTGTAACCCGATCCAAACATGACAATGTTGCGGCCTTCAATCCGATCCAAACATGACAATGTTGTGGCGTTCAACCCCATCCAAACAATATACCCGTGGCGGCATGCCACCCGATCCGCACATAACAATTAAGGAACACACATCAAACCGTAACGCTTATACTTACGAAATGCCCGAATATCGACCACAAGGACGCCAAGTGCACAGTACAAATCCTGGGGAGACGGATAGCTCCATATGCTACGAAACCCAAGCACAACTAAGGTGTGATATATGATTTTCATCTTGAGAGTCATCCTGCTTACATAACACCACAAGCTACCTGGGACCTCAACATATGTGTGAATAATCAAGCGGTCTCACAACCCACATAGCATGATAGAAATTTACATGGAATAACTGACGACTGGAATAACATCCAATGCCCGAAAACTCCTCCATAAGTAACGCTTTGCTGAATGAAAACACTCAGCGTGATGTAGAGCACGCATTCACATTTAGACCCATAAACGGACCCCGAACTGATTCTGGTCATACCATGCTGGGCTAATAACCTTTCAAGGATCCACAATAACCTCTTTCCATGACACACAAGAAAAGCCGCCCAATCCGACACGAACTCACAAAGTCCATAACCCAAAGAATAGAACGCCTCTCAGGTACAAACTCTCACATTTGCGATATTATCGGAATCTCCATACTTGGTTTTAATCTTTAACAATCGAGTGACTAGCACGTCACGCTTATACAAATCTCCCCGTGGGGTACGCTCCCACAACCTTCCGCACCAGGTGGCAAAATTTGTGCCTCTACGCCACCAACCGTACTAATTCCGCAAGGAAAACCACAATTCCCAATTCAATACACAATGCCTCTTCCACAGAACCCCATTCTCAGGTGACACTAAAGAAAATGCCAGCATCCTCTTAACACTAATTTGATCCTCAAGTTTTCAAATTTCCTTGCCGCTCGCTGCACCTATCATACCGCTATGCGAGAATACCATAATTCATCATAATTCCTGAATTACCAGTAGAATAAACACTTCATTGGCTAGAAGACTTTTCACTTAGCTCGTTTCAGAAGAACCAACGCAACACGCAACTGAATTCCTAAACTGCAGAAAAATTATAAACCTCAAGTCATGATCTAAACCGCCATGACTCTTCTGGAAATCCATCTAAACATAACGATGCCATTAGAATCAATTACCTCCCAAATCAATCAACTTATGGTGGTTGTCGAGCCCGCACGTACACCACAAACCATGTGTATTACTCCACACTCTGAAGTAACTGATCATTGCCACAATCCTGCTTATTCAACCATCATAACCGTCTAACGTCTTCCAATTCACTCTTGATTTGCCTTAGAAATAATAGCAGCTCTATTAAAAAACATAACAAACTAAATCCGCACTCATCTCGAGTGACCCGCATCATGAGACCACATAGTCTCAATACTCATGAACCATCTCATACTCTCCTTATGCGCAAAGTAGCATCTCCAACTGGTACACCCATTCTAAAGGACCTTCCCCGAATCCGAAACTGTTTCTTCCATTCATCCAATACTGCCCCGCAGACTCAATAGTAACATAGAAAATTCCCCAAGTATTCTCCACACTTTGCTGTAAAATTCCGGTCTTCAGCCACATAACGAACCATTAGAACCACTGTTGAGAGTCACACGCTCTGACTTGATCCCGAATATATGCCAAACTCTAATGCTCTGTCAGCACATGAACACTCCCGAAGAAGCAACCGGATGAATTATTTTCCCTTGTACCTCACATCTACCAAAAGCATAAACTCTGAGTCTTTCCAAAAATTTGAACATGAATTGATAAGGCCAAATATAGCACACATGCATCTAATCCTTTGCTCGAATTACCCCTGATGTTTTCTTTCCTTAGTCATAAATACTCTACCAATGCACCGATAACCAGAAGCTGCAAAAGCAAACAACTACGCGATCTGATCATAGACGGTGCGGCTCCCCCACTTATCCTTAAGCTACAATCACATAAATCTAGAACCCACAAAAATTCCTCCTTCTCAATCACCATGATCTTGCACAGTTAACCCGCCAAATTCTCGAAACCTCCTATTACACTTTTCATAAAACATCCCGAATTATCAGCCACAATTGCCTATTCGACCTCCCGCTGGATAGCAAGCACAACTCTTCATAGAAACTCCATCAAGATCATACAACCGCAAACCTGTCCACAGGAGATACCCTCCCCCCCCCCCCC
>MCJB01017002.1:29174-52560 GCA_002018475.1 Nicotiana obtusifolia
CCCCCCCCCCCCCCCCCGTGGAATTCCATACCGACATCTCCCAAATGACACTGCACTTGGTTCAACCACCATGAAATCAGTAAAACCCTCCTGAGCTCGTGCTCATCCACCAGCTGTACGAGTCCGTTCACTCCCCATTGACATCAACTAAAAGTGCGACAATACATTCCGAAATCGAAGTCATGATGCATCCCAACAATAATCAAGTTTTCACACCCCTCTTCATTTGAAGCAAACTTCTTTCTACCATATTCAATGTTCCTTAGTACAGTAGCCGCCATCCCAAATACAATCCGTAGATCTAGTCTTTTTCCACCATGCCTCCCAAATCGCTCTAATCTTTCTTAAGGTGCGTGGCTATCCTACAACCGAATCCATATGATATTCTACCACTCCCACTTTGGTCAAACCATCTCCTTTAAGCAACTTCTCGACCTCCGCTTTTCATACTTGGCCTACTAGTAATCCAACCACCGCGAGAAACCTCCCGCCATGTCTTTCCTCATGCTTCGCTACCCAAATGTTTGCATCAAATCAAAGTCCATCCCTGTAGCACCTGAACTAATAAATTTCTCCCAACGCTAAACCTCCTAGAAGATCATTTTTCTCGAGCCATCAATATTAGAAATACCAAATCGATTCTGAACTGCTGCACACAGCTATCTCTGACACCCGCCCCTCAGGCACCATTTCACAACACCCTGCCTCGAAGGCAAAATCAAGGAAGATCATAACACTGCCGAACCTTAATGTGTTTCAACAAGGACAACGATACCACATCATAAATGAGAATTCCACCACGCTCGAAAATATCAAGTCTCGTTACTCCGTCAACCAAAGCCTGAACATCCATAGTCCGATTGCCTTTCCTCTACTGGAATTAAATGTCGAACCTCTAAACCATGCACTAAGAAATCCTCCCTTCAAGTCATTCATTATCTCGACACATAAACAAGTATCCTACCATCACACCAACATTGCGCGATAACAACGCATAGACATTATAGCCATCCGTGCACAGTTTCGAAATCATAGGGAATAGAGATACTAAGCTGGAAAAAAAGAACATCCTTCCGCAAGGCGATGATAATAGCCTACCCGAACACACAGGGAAAAACATCCTGCACCACGTCTGTATTACCACTACAACTCCTTGATGTATAATTGATAACAAGCGCTTCATGTTGCGTAAGATTGAGTAGGAAGGAAACAAAGGCATAAGCCTCAAAGGAATCAAACCGCACGATGAGGAATCAAGAAGGGAAGTGCTCCTAATAGCCCTGTAGTCTCTCGAAGAAAAGTACAAACGTCTCTGTACCGATCCGCAAGACTCTACTAGACTTGCTCATGACTCGTCAGACCTATATGAACCTAACGCTTTGATACCAAGCTGTCACGACCCAAAATCGACAATAGGTCGTGATGGCGCCTAACGACGCCATCAGGCAAGCCAACGGTGATTTACCAAATTAATTACTCATTTTAGTATTTTAAAATTAGAATTTTCCTTAACTGAACAATATAAAATAGAATTTACAGAGTAAATGAAAATACTTACACGAACCACAATAATGAATAACCTGAAGGAACCCCCAAAACCCAGTGCCACAAGTGCATGATCATTTCTAAGGAGTACAACAACAATACAACATCTGTCCAGAATGTAGATAAGACAAGATAAAATAAATAGTATGATGGAGACTCGATGGACTGCGATGCGCAGCCTGGGTTGCAGCTCATATAAGGTCACCTCAACAGATGCACCCGCGTGCCAAGATGATCCCAAACGAACCTGTTAGATCCTGCACATTTAGTGTAAAAGTGCAGCATGAATACGTAAATCAACGTGTACCTAGTAAGTATCTAGCCTAACCTCGGAGAAGTAGTGACGAATGGTAGACATCGACACTCACTAGAGGTCCAAAATAAATAACATGATAATTCATGACAGATATGAAGTGCACAACAATAGTGGAGTAAGTTTAAATTTCTCGATCTTGTAATCTACCTTAATAGTTCAAAAAATGCCAAGTGTCAATACCAACTAAATAAGGAATACCATAAAATACGAGGCATCAGTGAAAGGTTTATCTCGTGAACATTCGGACTACTAGCGATATAACACACAATTCCGCCGAGGTCATTTTGCCTGATCTAGAATAATATGTACACTGTCGAGGGACGTGCGGTACGATCCATAGATGCATCTTTATGCTGCCGAGGCGTTCGGCCCGCTCCACAAGAAAGGAAAGAAGTTATCGAATCACGATACACGTGCATACAATACAGTACATGATCACAAAGTGAACATAATCTTTATTGTTTCTCAAATAACTAGCCAATAACTCAAGATGATAAGGCTTGGTCTAAGATATATGTAATTTCTAAATCAGGTTCAATTAGAATTTCAATCAACTAAGCCAGCAGAATAAGTTTAAGTAATTCAAATACTGCATGATAAAATCCTAACTCTACCCAGATATAACATGCTTTAGCTACGTACGGAATCTCATCACCTCGTGCGTACGTAGCACTCACAACTAGTAGCACACAACAATTACATCACCTAAGGATAGTTTTTCCCTCACGGAGTTAGACAAGAGACTTACCTTGCTCCGAAGTTCCATAACCGGCTCCAACGCCGCTCTAACTCTTCAATTTAAGGCCAAACGATCCGAAACTAGTCAAACAACGCACAAATCAATCAACATATACTCCAATGCTTGCAATTTAACAATTTATATAATTCTCAACTCTGCTCGAAAAGTTAATAAAATCAACCTTCGGGTCCATGTGCTCGGATTCCAAAAATTTTGAAGATAAACTTTACCCATAACACTACGAACTCAAATATATAATTTGTTCCCAATTCCATGTCAAATTTCGTGGTCAAATTCAAAAAATATTAATTTCTAGGTTTTCTTCAAAATCCTGTTATTTTCCAGAAATTTCTATGTTTATATTATGTACCATGTATTTAGCTCACAATGTGCGGGAATCACTTACCTTGACATAAATGATAAAAATCTCCTCTTGAAACTCTCTAAAAATCGCGCAACCAAGTGAAAAATGACAGAGAATGAGTCAAATCCCGTATTAAATCCAATCTGCCCAGGCCCCCTATTCTTCGCAATCGCGGAAAGACCATCGCGATCGTTCGCGATCTTCATGTCACGTTCGCGATGCTTACTGCCCCTCATTTCCCCTTCGCGTTAGCGTAGAAAGCGTCACATTCACGAAGGCTAAACAGCTCTAGAGCCCAGCTACCGTTCCTTCTCCGCATTCGCGACCATCCTGTCGCGTTCGCGTAGGCTGCTCCAGGTTCCCTTCCGCGTTCGCGACACTGGTCACGCGTTCGCGAAGAAAAAAAATCCAGCAGCCCAAGCTCCTTCTTCGCGAACGCATGAGATCCTTCGCGGTTCGCAAAGAACAACACCAGACACCAGCACCAGCACCAGCACCAGCACCAACAACTCAACGAAATTGGTCCGAAATTACCCTAAAACATACCCGAGGCCCCCGGGACCCCGTCTAATCATATCAACCAGTCTCAATACTTAACACGAACCTGCTCGAGGCCTCAAATCACATCAAACAACATCAAAACTACGAATCGACGATCGAAACCTTTCTTTAAACTTTCAAACTTTCAAACTTTGACGAACTCGTACGAATCATATCAAAACATTCCAGAATGACACCCAACTTTGCGTGCAAGTCATAAATCACGATACGAACCTATTCCAAGGCTCGAAACCCCAAACGGACATTTATAACATATAAATCCATTTCAAACCAAACTTAGAAAATTCTAAAACCTTCAAAATACTAATTTTTCACAATAAGCGCCGAAATGCCCCCGGGCGACCCGATACTCAACCCGAACATACGCCCAAGTCTGAAATCATCATACGAACCTATTGGAACCTTCAAATCCTGATTCCGAGGTCGTTTACTCAAAAGTCAAACCTTAGTCAATTCTTCCAACTTAAAGCTTTCGAAATTAGACTTTTCTTTCCAAATTAACTCCGAACTTCCTGAAATTCAATTCCGACCACGCATACAAGTCATAATACCTGAAGTGAAGCTACTCAAGGCCTCAAACCGTTGAAGGACGCGCTAGAGCTCAAAACGACTAGTTGGGTCGTTACAGTATAAGTTTGAAGTTTAGAAAAAAAACTCATTTACAAAATTACATACTGTAGGACAAAACTTCAGCATGCTTAGCTTTATATTTTATTGAAATTTCAGACTTCAACGAAGTTTTAATTTCAATGTGAAACAACTTCATGCTACATTAGCATGAAGTTTTAGCTTCAATGTGAAACAACTTCATGCTACATTAGCATGAAATTTTAGCTTGTATTTCATTGACATCATACTTCAACGTGAAACAACTTCATTCTATATCCTTCACGCATTAAATTTGAAGTTTTGAAAAGTTTTGAAGATCTATAAGTGAAAATTTCATGCTATATTCGTCAAACAACTTAATGCAAGTGTAGTTTGTAAATGACCATAAGCGAAAATAACTATAGGCGTTAATTGAATTCAGTTTTTATTTTTAAGTTCAAAACTTTAAAAAAATGACAAATTACAAAAATAATTGCAAAACATACCACATGAAGCTCAATCAGTTTCACAATCTAATGCAAATTCTGAATATGAATTGCAATACTTACAATGTATTTTGTAATTTTTAATCTGAAGATGAATTTGGTTCAAGTTTCTGATTTTTTGATAGAGCTGCTGAGAAGAGAGGAGATCTTCAACCAGTGTTGAAGGAAATCTTTTGATGAGGGGGGGAGTGATGGAGGAGATCTTTTTCATGAATGAGGTTGTAGATCACCCGATTAATACATGATGCAGGTTTTACATCTTTTGTCAGGGGTGTAGTTGTCATATTATTACGAATTATTGATCAGATGGCTATCAAATCATATTTTTAAAAATAAGATACAATTTAAAAGGTGGCATAAATATAGGGTACGACTGCAAATTGCCCAAATTAAGGAATATAAATTACCTTTTGCGGAATTGGGCTTGCATCAAGGCGTCAAGCTCAATGAAACGTAGCATATACACGACGAATTAATAAACCAAATTAAGTAACAATTGCATTCAGTATATTCCCAATTTTTCTTTCAAAATTGTAGGATGCTACGACATTGTGAATTTATATTTGTATTACATTTTGCCATACTATAATCTACGGTTGGGAATTTTTCATCCTTGTGTAATAATGTTTTCTCTTTTTTCATCTTCATTTGAGCAAACTTATTGTTTGTCTTTTAATTTATCATATGGTGTATGCATATAATTATTTTATAGCAAACCATTTTTATTGATATGCATTAATTGATAAACTAAAAGTATTAGTAATACTTAATTATCTGTCGAATCACACATGTAAAACCTTCTAAAAAATCATAGTCAATAAAAGCTAAATTCATCAAGAATAAGAAAAAGTCACTAGTTTCATAGTGGACTAGTCTATTCCAAATTCCAACAGCCACAATATTAAATTATTGTAAATGAACCCAAATATATAGCCCATAAAAAGAAAAATAAACAAACTAGGGCAAAAGGTTGGAAATACCTTCATAATTAGTCTCACAATTGAAACATAATAAATCACTAGAAGCCATTACGACAGGACCCACCATGAAAACGAAAAGAATATATATATATATATATATATATATTCGTAAATAAAAAAAATATTCTACTACATATTGGATATTTGCAAATCCAATATGGCACCATCATCATCAATTATCAACATTTTAAAATAATCTACTACATTCTCTTAAGTTGTTTACAAGGATAAATTATCTTGTATAAATCTAATTCAAAAAGAAAAAACTAAATTGTATCGAGAAACAAAAGGAAAAATGTCCCATGTATTTTTTTAAAACCTTAGATAAACTTTCAATTTTATGATATTTTCTTCGATGAGTCTCAGAGTAGCCTAACGGTTATTAAGGCAACAACTTTAAAAGCAAAAGGTATCTAAATAATGAATACGTTACGTTAATTCCTCTCTTTGTCTGGATGAACTAAATTACTCCATGCTACCATGCTTGTACTAGCAGAAATTCAATATCAATTCTTTTTTAACTTCGTTTTAAATATATTTTTCTTAGATTCAATCAAGTATTGTACGAATAGTTACTAACAAGTACTTTATTTTAAATATATTTTTCTTAGATTTAACCAAGTATTGTACAAATACTTACGGGTAACTGATAATTGGTAGAAAAGATATAAAATGCTATGTACATTATCTCA
This sequence comes from Nicotiana obtusifolia, assembly GCA_002018475.1. Lineage (NCBI taxonomy): Eukaryota > Viridiplantae > Streptophyta > Magnoliopsida > Solanales > Solanaceae > Nicotiana > Nicotiana obtusifolia. The sequence continues at coordinate 35,466 of MCJB01017002.1, forward strand.
TATTTAGCTCTTGTTTTGTGAATTTGGGAAGTTAATTGCGTCGATTCATGTTAATGTAATGTGTTTTTATGTGTAGCAATGAGTCGAAAGCAATCAAGGGCGAAAACGGGGAAGAAACGAGCCAAAACGAGAAGAAACCGGACTAAGGAAGACTGGGCGCTATAGGCAGTGCCTGGCGCCACATGTGGCGCTGGAGGCAGCAAGGTTGGAGAAGTCACTGCCCACAGTCCCCTGGGGGGCGCCTGGCGCCAGCCAGGGCGCCGACTGCGGGAAACTATCCTAATCCGTCTAGGAGACCCCCAATTCGACCCCAAACCTTCCCAACTCCTATATAAACACCCCTAAACCCATCTTAGAAGGGGGGAACGTGATTTTGGAGGCTAAGGAAGCTTAGGAACATCAACAACACAAGCAATTCTCAGTTCATCAATTCTGTCTAGTATCTCTATTTAGTTTTTCAATACTTAATCTTTTGGTTTGGTTGAACATGAGCGGCTAATCACCCCTTGTTCTGGGGTTGTGATTAGCCATGAATATTGTGTTTCTAACTTGATGATTTGTTTTAATAGTTCATGTGAATATGATTGTTTCTTTAATTCTATGCCTAATTGCTTAATTCTTTTGGCCATCAATTAAGTTCTATCAATTATCTATGCTATGTTTGGGAAAACTATGTTTAGATTAGAATAAGAATTGAAGAAAGCATGTTCTTAACCTTTTTAAAGGGGCGGATTTGTGGTTAGGATAGGAATATACTTAATCATCATGCTTAATTGAATATCGTGTTCTTATTGCATTCTTGCTAGATTAATTCCATAGGAATATAGGTGTTAATCTTGTTAGGAATAGGCGAATAGCACTTCGGAAGAAGGCTATGGGTATCATTATCGATCAATTAACAATCTTACATGAACTATATGAACGAGCAATCAATTAGAACGCAATAGGATTGGGAACATAATCACAACCCTGGAATGTTTGCTTTATTGATTACAAAATACATATTTGTTCTTTGCAATTCTTAGATTTAAACTAGAAGTACAATTTAGAATAAACCATATATTAAACTTGATCCTTGCTTGTTAAATAACTATATTAGTTGTTATAAAGTAGCTAACTTAAGTCCCTTGGGTACGATAATCCGGACTCACAATCCTGTATTACTTGTCGACCACGTACACTTGCGTGTGCGTTAGGGAGCAACAAGTTTTTGGCGCCGTTGCCGGGGACTTAAAAATCTGCTACTTTACCAATTTCAGCTTATATTTGTTATTTATTCAAGTTTTATTAATTGGCTTACGTTGTTTGCTTTGACACAGGCTTTTCCATTGAATGCGGAGAAGTAGAAGTGCAAACAACCTGCTTCCCTTTGATCCAGAAATTGAGCGAACATTACACAGAGTAAGAAGGGAAGTAGAAGCCAGGACCAGAATTAACCAAGAGTTGGACATAGTTGTTCAACCATAGCCTATCGAGATGGCAGGAAACGTAGAAAGAGCAGTGATTGAAGCTGCAAGACCAAATCTTGCCAATATGACTCAAGCGATTGTCAAGCCTGAAATCACAGGGCATTTTGAGCTGAAGCAATACATGGTGCAGCTCATCCAGTCTACGGGGCAATATGTGGGACTGCCGCACGAAGACCCACAGCGACACATTCAGAACTTCTTGGAGATAACAGATACTTACAATTATCCAAATGTGTCGAAAGATTATGTGAGGTTGACGTTGTTTCCCTTTTCTCTGTTGGGGGAAGCAAAAGAGTGGTTACAAAAGGAGCCTGCAAACAGTATATATACATGGGATGACCTAGCAAGAAAATTTCTGATCAAATTCTTTCCTACCAAGAAAACCAAGTCACTGAGAAGCCAGATCTTGGGTTTTGAACAACGAGAGGGGGAGACCCTTCGACAGGCATGGGAGAGGTATAAAAAGCTACTTAGAGACTGTCCACACCATTGCCAGATAGATGAGGTACTTGGGCACACGTTCGTTGATGGTTTAGATGAAGCCTCGAAGATGAACCTTGATTCAGCGTGCGGGGGAAGTTGCATGGCTAAGCCATACAGTGAAATCCAAATTCTATTGAACAATTTTACAGCCAACGATCATAATTGGCAAGGTGATGGTGACTCGCACAGAGCCATTAAACAGAAGGGAGCTGGTTTGATAGAATTGGATGACTTGGCAGCTATGAGAGCAGAAATGGCTAAATTGGCAAATCAGATGAACCGAATGACTATGCAGCAGGGTCAACCCAGACAGCAGGTTCAACAAATGTCATTATACTGTGAGATGTGTGGTGATAACCACACGAGTGATATGTGTCCCACCAATCCAGAGTCTATATATTATGTGGGACAACAAAGCAGGGGGCCCGTGAATCAGCATGCACAGTATGGGAATTCCTACAATCCAAATTAGAGGAATCATCCCAATTTTTCATGGGGAGGTAATCAGCAGCAGCAGAATATGAGCAGACCGCAAGGAAACTATAACCAACCACAGAGACAACCTCCTCTATCTGATGACAACACGAATGAGTTGCTGAAGCAGCTTGTGCAAGACAACAAGCAGTTCAGAACTGAGTATCAAACCCTCACTACTACAGTGAGGAATTTGGAGCGCCAGTTAGGACAGTTGGCCGGAGCTCAAAACACTCGACCTGCTGGGGCACTACCCAGCGAAACTGAAGCTAATCCACGGGCAGCACTGAATGCAGTTTCATTGAGGAATGGGAGACAGCTAGAAGAGGTCGAATCAAAAAAGAAGAAGTAGGTAACTTTCAATGAAAATCCAATTACCATTGAGGTAACTGCAGAAAAGGCCAAAGAAGTTGAGAAATCAGTCGACGAGGCAGGAGCTAAGCAATCCCCACAATTGGTTGCAAGGCCACCACCTCCCTTTCCTTAAAGATTACAAAAGTTGAGAGACAATGAGGCCTACAAAAAATTCCTTGAGATCTTAAAACAGGTACAAATCAACATTCCATTGGTGGATATTTTGCAAGAGGTACCTAAATACGCAAAGTACATCAAGGATATTGTAGCCAACAAAAGAAGATTGACTGAGTTTGAAACGGTGGCACTTACTGAAGAGTGCAGCTCTAGAATTCAAGGCAAGCTACCACAAAAATTAAAGGATCCGGGCAGCTTCACTATTCAAATTTCAATTGGAAAACATGCTGTGGGAAGAGCATTATGCGACCTCGGAGCGAGTATAAATTTGATGCCACTTTCAGTGTTCAAACAGTTGGGGTTGGGTGAGCCACGCCCAACAACAGTTACCTTACAGCTAGCAGATCGCTCCCTCGCGCATCCGGAGGGAGTAATTGAGGACGTTCTGGTCCAAGTTGGCTCATTTATATTTCCGACTGACTTCATCATCCTAGACTACGAGCCAGATCAGGACGTCCCATTTATTTTGGGACGTCCATTCCTAGCCACAGGCCGCGCCATTATCGATGTCTGCGAGGGTAAAATGACGATGCGAGTGGGTAATCAAGAAGAAGTATTCAAGGTTTATAAAGCACTCCGGTTGCCTACCAATTATGAGGAATTAGCAATGATCTCGGTGGTGGAGAATGCTTCCACATCCTTAGTGCCTTACATGAGTCCGGTTGATCTTATTGAACGAGGATTACTTGGAGAGGTGGAATGGAGTATGACGAAGGAAATTAAGAAAGTACCGGATATTTCCGGCAATTATGTCCCTGGGCTCAGAAAAGCAGAAGAATGGGAAAGGCCTGTAACTCTGACCCGTCTCAGGCCATTTGTTGAAGAAGCTCGGAAGCTAGAAATCAAGCCAGATTGAGAGCACGAATCTGAGTTGTGCCGCGACGTTAAATCAGGCGCTTGTTGGGAGGCAACCCAATGTTTATCGTTTTTTTTAGTTAACTTCTTATTTTATTCTTTTAGATTAGATAGGGAAATACAAGTGTTGTATACAATTATTAGATGTAATGTTGTAATACATATAAGTCAAAAAAAAAAAAAAATCGGAGAACAGCGCCCAGGCCAGCGCCAGGCGCTGCCTGGGGCGCTGCAGGCAGTATGTGCCACGCTCTTAAGTGTGGGGTCCGGTTACTATGGCCCAAAATTTGTACTTATGCTTCGATTTTTAAGTGTGGGGTCATGTGACGACTTGCATGCCAACCTATGGCATATGTTTTTAACATAGCTCACATTCCTGTTTACTTGTGTTGCAGGATAATATGGCCTGTGACATTATTATCAACGGTACAAGCGTTGGAACCTCCTCCACCACCTCGCTGGTAACTGCAAGAAGGCACGGATTGACAGGGAGTGTCTTCTCACCCTACTTTATTTTATATATTTTAAATGCATCGAGGACTATGCATTATTTAAGTGTGGGGTGAGCGAACTACCTGTGCTGGTGTTGCATGTTGTGTAATTATTGTGTGACTTGATATTTTGTAGTTTGTTAGTTTAATTTATTTCTTTTAGTGTAATAGTATTATTATTTTGGTTCTCTTATTTGTTATCATTTTTAGAGTAAAAAACAGAAAAAAACGAAAAAAATATATTTTATATATATATATATATTCCAGATTTTTCCCCACGATGGATCGTTTTCTTGAGGGATAAAATTGGATTAAAAACAACAAAAAGATTTTCCCTTATTTTTAGGTTAGTAGGTAATATTCCTTGGTTTTTCTTAGGGCACCGGTTCTTTTCCAAGGATGTAGTTCGAACCGGGCAAAATTTTAATTTTTTCCTTAGGATTAGTTTTAGGAAGAACTGAGTTATATTGCAATACTTCTTGACATGGTATGCTAGTACAATAGGTTATGACACATGATCTAATTCCCGTTAGTTAAATTATAAGTCGAAGGAAAACAGCCCAATTTGTGACACCTCTTCTCAATAGTTGACTTGCTTAACATATAGTGTATTTACTGCTTAATTGTTTCAATTGTATATGCTCGCTTAACTCGAAATTTGAACAGAACCGTTGTGGTTGAGTCATGTGCATTGTGTGAGTAAGGTTTTGATTCTCTATGCTGTCTTATATAGTCTAGAACTTGCCCCGTTTGTTAATTAAAGCGAAATTGTAAGTTGGGATAATCTAAGAAATGATATAGGTACTTCTTATTTAATTTTGGATGTGCTTGGCGCATCAAATATAAATTTGTCCATTGCTAGCCCTTTTGAGCCTATAAGCCTTTTTTTGTTTGGTACCTACATTACAAGCTATTCCCTTTATTTTGTTCTTAAATTGAGCCTTATTTGAACCTTTACCTCCGAAAGCACTTAGTCGCTAGAAGAAGTAAGGGCAGTGTTAGAGAGGTTGTCTTGTTTATGAATGAAATTGTGAAAAGACTTATTGTTTATTTGAAGCTAAATTATAAAATCACTAGCGGATGAAAAATGTGTATGGAGGGTGAAAAATAAGAAAGAAAAAAATTGATGATGAAAAAGAGAAAATTGTTAGTGAAAAAGATATGAAAAAAAAATTCACCTCCTATTGTTGTATGCTAAGTGAGTTGAAAAGAAAGGCTATGTATGTGAGACAAGTTTAGCGATTGAAAGAAAAAGAAGTGTTTAAAAGATGAGTATAGTGTATTAAGTGCTTAGGAGGACTAGCCACTAGTACCAAATATATCCTACCCGTCCCCTAGCCTACATTACAACCCTACAAAGTCCTAGTTGATCTTGGATTTGACTGACTCAATTAGTGAAAATCTAAACTACGGGCAAGCTTATGGTACTTGATGGGAAACATATGAGTTCTTTGTGAGAGTGAGAGTATATCGTGCAATTCTTGTGTGATTTCATTCATATATGTTCACTCTTCAGATAATTGGTGAGGGCACATGACTTCATGAACAATTGGTAATGTATGAATTGTCTTGTTAGGTAAGTATATGCATTGAAATAGCTTAATATGGCAAGTCGGCCTTTGAGGTGGGGTGGTGACAATTGGGTTGTTGAATGTTATTGCATTACTATGCCTAAGTGAACTTTACGGGAATAATATGGATTAATTATGTGTTCATACTTGTTTGCTAGTATTTGTGTTCAAGAGTATGAATTGTTTGAAAAGTTGAATGTTTCGTGATGATATTAAGAGTTAGTAGTTGGGGAAGGTTGTCTATAATCCCATTGCTCGAGGGTGAGCAAGAGTCTAAGTGTGGGGTGCTGATAATTGGTAGAAAAGATATAAAATGCTATGTACATTATCTCATATTTAGCTCTTGTTTTGTGAATTTGGGAAGTTAATTGCGTCGATTCATGTTAATGTAATGTGTTAAAACGGGGAAGAAACGAGCCAAAACGAGAAGAAACCGGACCAAGGAAGACTGGGCGCCACAGGCAGCGCCTGGCGCCACCTGTGGCGCTGGAGGCAGCAAGGTTAGAGAAGTCACTGCCCGCAGTCCCCTGGGGGGTGCCTGGCGCCAGCCAGGGCGCTTACTGCGGGAAACTATCCTAATCCGTCTAGGAGACCCCCAATTCGACCCCAAACCTTCCCAACTCCTATATAAACACCCCTAAACCCATCTTAGAAGGGGGGAATGTGATTTTGGAGGCTAAGGAAGCTTAGGAACATCAACAACACAAGCAATTCTCAGTTCATCAATTCTGTCTAGTATCTCTATTTAGTTTTTCAATACTTAATCTTTTGGTTTGGTTGAACATGAGTGGCTAATCACCCCTTGTTCTGGGGTTGTGATTAGCCATGAATATTGTGTTTCTAACTTGACGATTTGTTTTAATAGTTCATGTGAATATGATTGTTTCTTTAATTCTATGCCTAATTGCTTAATTGTTTTGGCCATCAATTAAGTTCTATCAATTATCTATGCTATGTTTAGGAAAACTATGTTTAGATTAGAATAAGAATTGAAGAAAGCATGTTCTTAACCTTTTTAAAGGGGCGGATTTGTGGTTAGGATAGGAATACACTTAATCATCATGCTTAATTGAATATCGTGTTCTTATTGCATTCTTGCTAGATTAATTCCATAGGAATATAGGTGTTAATCTTGTTAGGAATAGGCGAATAGCACTTCGGAAGAAGGCTATGGGTATCATTATCGATCAATTAACAATCTTACATGAACTATATGAACGAGCAATCAATTAGAACGCAATAGGATTGGGAACATAATCACAACCCTGGAATGTTTGCTTTATTGATTACAAAATATATATTTGTTCTTTGCAATTCTTAGATTTAAACTAGAAGTACAATTTAGAATAAACCATATATTAAACTTGATCCTTGCTTGTTAAATAACTATATTAGTTGTTATAAAGTAGCTAACTTAAGTCCCTTGGGTACGATAATCCGGACTCACAATCCTGTATTACTTGTCGACCACGTATACTTGCGTGTGCGTTAGGGAGAAACAGTAACCAGGGCGGATCCACCCCTTCGGTCGGGTGACATGGCACCCGCTAAGATGAAAAAAATATCATATACTTATATTGATATTCTTTTAAACTAGGTTAAATATTTCATCGTCACCCATAATTGCAAACTAGACAAATGTGTCATAGTTGGTAAACCTTTTTGAAAGCTTTTCTTCTGTGTAAAATTCAAGTTAATATTTATCTTGAACCCTGTATGACTTTCCCTTTTTTACGTTATTCATTTTCTTTTATTCCAGCTATTTCTGTGACGACTCCAAATTCCCTCCGTAGGACATCGTGACGGCACCTAGTCTCTAAGACTAGGTACGCTTAACAATAAGCGAAAACATTAAATAAGAGATTAAAACATGAACATCCCAACATTTTTATAAACAGAATCTACAAAAACTCAATGCGTACAATCCCAAAACCTTGTGAGATATAAGTCACAAGCTCTAGATACAATACCGAACAATCCTATACATCGCTGTCTATCAAAATGTAAATAAATAAGAAAAGAACGTTATAGAAGGAGACTCTGAGGCCTGCGGGCGCGGACAGGTGTACCTTGAAGTCTCTAAAACAGCGACACAACGCACTAGTATCAAGACTGATAGGATGTACCTGGATCTGTACAAACCATATACAGAAGCGTAGTATGACTACACCACAACGGTACCCAGTAAGTGCCAAGCCTAACATCTGTAGAGTAGTGACGAGGTTGGGTCAAGGTCCTACTGGTATAATAAGAAACAAGACAGAGATAATATGATATAATGAAAATGACAGGGAAGCGAGCAATAAAAAATTTACAGGAATTAACAACACGAAATTAAGGAAAGCAAATGCAACACGAAAGGAAAACAAGAATTTTACATATTAAAGAAAAAAAGAACAAAATAATACAATAAATACAAAATAACAACAGGGCACTCCTGAGGTACCGTCCCGTAGTCCCAAATCGTAAAAATAAATCACACTCTTTCCTTATATCATCGCGGGAGCCTTTATATCTTGCTTTTGAAAATCATTTTCCCGAAATAGCATCCCGCGTTTTAGCTACTTTATCACACTGCATGACTTCTAGTAGTTCCCCTACTAGCCACGCGTATCACAACCACCTTATCTCACCGCATGCGTTTCAACACCTAGACCTTATACCACCGCATGCGTATCAATAATCACAACAGCATGGCAGAAACCTTGTGCAAACAACAACAATCGCACGACAGAATTCTCGTGCAACAATAACAACAGTCACCTCAACAATAATCATGAAAATCAAAACATAACAACTGAAATAATGATATTTCAAGGATAGCCGTTTCAAGTAAAGACTTCCACCATTAAGTAATGAATACGGAATCAAGAAAGCAGGTAATTCAACTAAGCACGTAATATAACTTGCAAATAAGAGATAAGACAAGTAGACGTGTGAGATTAAGCTAAACATGATGGCTATACATGCTAAAGTAACTCAATTAAGGCTAACAAAAAAAAGGGAACTACTTAGCTAGAACCGGATTTTCAACATTTAGCCTGTGTACGCACTCGTCACCTTGCGTACACGGACTTCACATATTGCAAATTATCATAACCGTACCAAATCCTAAGGGGAATTTCCCTCACACAAGGTTAGACGAGTCACTTACCTCAAACTATGCTTAATCAATCAATAAGAAGGCCTTTCCCTCGATTTTTCGACTCCGAACGGCTCAAATCTTGCCAAAAATAATTACATACTATAAATATAACTATAGGAAACTAATCTAAATAATGAAATTATGAATTTTGCAAAGAATTGAAAATCGCCCAAAAAGTCGACCCGGGCCCATGTCTCGGAATACCGACCAAAATTATAAAATTCGAACGTCAATTCGATATCAAGTCCAACCATACAAGAATTATTCAAATCGGATCTCATTTCACCTTCAAAACTCAAGAATTCAGTCTAAGAATTTTTACACCTTTTCCCCAATTTTTCAACCTAAATCCTTAATTAAAAGAAGAAATCGAAGATAGATTAGTGGATATTAATAAAAACGAGTTAGGAACTCTTACCCCAACAATTCCTCTGAAAATCTCCCAAAATATCGCTTTTATCCGAGCTCTCAAGTCCAAATGGTGAAAATGGACATAAACCCTCGATTTTGATATTTAAGTTCTGCTGCCCAGATGTTTACACTACACAATCGCGGAAATTCCCATGCGATTGTGTAGAACAAAATAAGATGCCCCAACAAAATGACCTTCGCAAACGCGGTTGGCACCACGCGGATGCGGATAAATGAATACCCAAACCTACGCGGTCGCGATCGCGAATGAGCCCACGCGACCGTGAAGCACAACTGTGCAGAACCCTACTGCCTCATCTCCTTGTACGCGAACACGATCCTGCCTACGCGTTCGTCAAGTAAAAGCTTCATCACTGCCATGATCACGACCCTAAGTATGCGAACGGGCAGAGAAATTTCCCTAGCTGCCACAACGACCCTTCGCAAACGCAATCCTCCTTTCACGATCGCCTATAAGAAAACTAGCACCAGTAAAAACTAGAAGTCTCCAAGTTCCGAAATGAGCCGAACATGGTCCGAATCACCCTGAGGCCCCCGGGACCTCAACCATTATACCAACAAGTCCTAAAACATCATACGAACTTAGTCGAGCCTTCAAATCACATCAAACAATGCTAAAACCACGAATTGCGCATCAATTCAAGCCTAATAAACTTTTGAACTCTAACTTCCACATCCGATGCCGGAACTTATCAAATCTAGTCCGATTGTCCTCAAATTTTGCACACAAGTCCTAAATGACATTACGGACGTACTCCAACTTTCGGAACCCCAATTCGAGCTCGGTAACCACAAAGTCTACTCTCGGTCAAACTTTTAAATTTTCAACTTTCGCCAGTTCAAGCCTAATTCGACTACGGACCACCAAATCTCTATCCGGACACACTCCTAAGTCCAAAATCAGCCACTGGAGCTAACAAAACCATCAAAACTCCATTCCGGAGTCGTTTACACACAAATCAACATCCGGTAAACCATTTCAACTTATACTTCCAACCTTGAGACTAAGTGTCTCTACTCATTCCGAAACCTCTCCGGACCCAAACCAACTACACCGGACAAGTCACATAGCAACTAATAAGTATAAAATGAGCAGTAAATGGGGGAACAGGGCTACAATTCTCAAAATGACTGGTCGGGTCGTTACATCCTCCCCCTCTTAAACTGACGTTCATCCTGAAACGGGTATAGAGACATACCTGAAGTGGTGAAAAGATGAGGATAACGGCTACGTATATCCTGCTCGGTCTCCTAAGTCGCCTCCTCGATCAACCGACCCCTCCACTGGACCTTATCTAAAGCAATGTTCTTCGACCTCAACTTTCGGACCTGCCTGTCCAAAATGGCCACCGGCTCCTCAACATAAGTTAGATCCTTGTCCAACTGGACTAAACTGAAGTCTAACACATGAGATGGATCGCCGTGGTACTTCCAGAGCATAGAAACATGGAACACTGGATGAACTGTAGCTAGACTTGGTGGTAGTGCAAGTCTGTAGGCCACCTCTCCAACCCTCTCAAGAATCTCAAAAGGCCCGATATACCTAGACCTCGGCTTGCCCTTCTTCCCGAACCTCATAGCACCCTTCATGGGCAAAACCCAAAACAAGACCCACTCCCCAACCATGATTGCAACGCCGCGAACCTTCTGATCCACATAAGTCTTCTATCAAGATTGGGCCGTATGAAATCGATCCTAAATCAATTTAACCTTTTCCAAAGCATCTTGAACCAATTCTATACCCAATAGCCTAGCCTCGTCCAGCTCAAACCAACCCACCGGAGACCGGCACCACCTACAATATAAAGCCTCATATGGGGCCATCTGGATGCTCGACTGGTAACTGTTATTGTAGGCAAAGTCCGCAAGTGGAAAAAACTGATCCAAGAACCCCCAAAATCCATCACATACGCACGAAGCATATCCTCCAATATCTGAATAATGTGCTCCGACTGTCCTATGAGGGTAAAATGCTATACTCAACTCCACCTGAGTACCTAACTCATGTTGTATGGCTCTCCAGAACCGCGATGTAAACTACGTACCCCGGTCACAGATGATAGATACCGGCACGCCATGAAGCCTGACAATCTCGCGAATGTAAATCTGAGCTAGATGCTTCGAAGAGTAAGTAGTCGCCACTGCAATGAAATGAGCTGACTTGGTCAATCTATCCACAATCACCCAAATTGCATTGAACTTTGTCTGAGTCCGTGGGAGTCCAACAACAAAATCCATAGTGATCCGCTCCTATTTCCACTCTAGGATCTCTAGCTTTTGAAGCAATCCACTTGGCCGCTGATGCTAATACTTCACCTGCTGGCAATTTAGGCACCGAGATACATACTCCACTATGTCTTTCTTCATCTCCCTCTGCCAGTAATGCTGCCTCAGGTGCTGATACATCTTCGTGGCACCTGGATGAAGGAGTACCGTGAACTGTAAGCCTCCTGGAGAATCAACTCACACAAGTCATCCACATTGGGCACACATAGCCTGTCATGCATCCGTAATGCATCGTAATCTCCAATAGTAACCTCCTTGGCATTACCGTGCTGAACCGTGTCCTTGAGAACGAGCAGACGGGGGTCGTCATACTGACGCTCTCTGATACGATCATAAAGAGAAGACCGAGAAACCACACAAGCCAAAACCGGCTCGGCTCGGCTCAGCTCAGAAACATCCAATCTAACAAACTGGTTGGCCAAGGCCTGAAAATCCAAGGCTAATGGCCTCTCTGTTACCGGTAGATATGCTAAGCTTCCCAGACTCTCTGCCTGGCGACTCAAGCCATCGGCCACCATATTAGCCTTCCTAGGATGATATAGAATGGTGATATCATAGTCCTTACGCAACTCTAACCACCTCCGCTGTTGCAAGTTAAGATCCTTCTGTTTGAATAGATGTTGTAGACTCCGGTGATCGATGTAGACCTCACAATGGACACCGTACAAATAGTGCCGCCAGATTTTCAAGGCATGAATAATAGTTGCTACCTTGAGGTCGTGGACATGATAGTTCTTCTCATGCACCTTTAGCTATCTAGACGTGTAGGCAATCACCCTACCTTCTTACATCAACACCGCACCGAGAACAATGCGCAACGCATCACAATATATAGTATAAGACCTCGAACCTATAAGCAATATCAACACTGGGGCTGTAGTCAAAGCAGTCTTGAGCTTTTGAAAGCTCTCCTCACCTCCTCTGTCCTCCTGAGCAGAGCACCCTTCTGGGTCAATCCGGTCATAGGTGCTGCAATAGATGAGAATCCCTTTACAAATCGACGATAATACCCCGCCAAACAAGAAAACTACGGATCTCCATAGCTAAAGACGGTCTGGGCCAACTGTGCACTACTTCAATCTTCTTCAGATCTACCATGATCCCCTCACTTAATATTACCAGACCCAAAAATGCCACTGAATCTAGCCAGCATTCACACTTCGAAAATTTTGCATATAACTTCTTTTCTCTCAAGGTCTGAAGCACAGTCCTCAGGTGCTGCTCATGATCGTCCCGACTCCGGGAGTACACCAGAATGTCGTCAATAAACACAATGATGAACGAGTCAAGATAGGGCTAAAATACACTATTCATCAAGTGCATGAATGCTACTGGGGCGTTGGTCGGCCCAAAAGACATCACAAGGAACTCGTAATGACCATACTGAGTCCTGAAGGCAATCTTTGGGATATCTGGCTCCCGAATCTTCAACTGATGATAGCCTGAACGCAAGTCGATCTTAGAGAACACTCTGGCACCCTGAAGCTGATCAAATAGGTCATAAATACGTGGCAATTGATACCTATTCTTCCTTGTAAACTTCTACAACTGGCGATAACCAATACACATTCACATAGAACCATCATTCTTCTTTACAAATAAGACAGAAGCACCCCAAGACGACATGCTGGGCCAAATGAAGCCCTTAATGAGAAACTCTTGCAACTATTCCTTTAACTCTTTCAACTCTGCTGGGGCCATATGATTAGGTGGAAAAGAAATGGGCTAAGTGCCCGCTAACAAATCAATACCAAAGTCAATATCTCTATCGGGCGGCATGCCCAGAAGGTCCACCGGGAATACATCTAGATAATCCCTCACTACCGGAACTGACTTATCGTAGGAGTATCAACAATGACATCTCTCATATATACAGATAGGCATCACTCCTCTTCTCAACCATCCGCTGAGCCTTTAGAAAAGAAATAACCCTGCTAGGAACATAATCTAAAGTACCTCTCCACTCTAACCGCGGCATACCTGGCATAGTCAACCTCACCGTCTTGGCGTGACAATCAAGGATAACATGATAGGGAGACAACTAGTCCATGCCCAAAATAACATCAAAATCTACCATACTGAGCAACAATAAATCGGCTCTGGTCTCAAAACCATTAAGAACTACCAAACATGACGGATACACATGGTCAACAACAATAGAATCTCCCACAGGTGTAGACACATAGACAGGTAAACTCAAAGAATCACGGGATACGCCTAAATACGGAGCAAAATAAGATGACACATATGAATAAGTGGAGCCTGGATCAAATAAGACTGATGCATCCCTATAACAGACCGGACGGATACCTGTGATGACAGAGTCGGATGCAACTGCCTTCGCCTTAGCAGGAAGAGCATAATATATGGCTTGGCCTCCCCCTCTGGGGCGACCTTCACCTGCCCGATCTCCGCCTCTAGCTGGCTGTGCAAGTGGAGTGACAGCTAGTGCGGCAACCATGGACTGAGAAGCCTGAGGGCCTGGTGGAATACGAGGATCCTGAGTAGTATGTGGAGTTTCACCCCTCCTAAATCTGGGGCAATCCCTCACCATATGACGAGTGTCACCATACTCAAAACAATCTCTCGGAAGAGTGGTTGTTGTGGCTGGCTCGGGCCTGATCGATTGGACCGACCACTGAAAGCACCCCGTGCAGGAGGTGCACTAGATAATGGCGGTGCATAATAGGGAGCCTGAGGCCTAGGAGTGGCCAGAATACCGCTGGAAGCTGGAAGTATTGAATAAACATGCGGACTCACATAACCCCTACCATGATGAGATGCAGTTGGGGCACGGGTACCACTATATGTGCCAGACTCTAGAAACCTCTTAGCCTCCCTCTTCTCTCTCTCCCCAGTCAACATACCCTCCAATATCCTAGCTATCCCCACTACCTACTGGTATGCGATGTCCATCTCCAACTCTCGGACCATGCTAAACCTGATATTGGGGTTGAGCCCCTCGATAAATCAACGGACCCGCTCTCTAACTGTAGCAACCAAGGCTGGTGCATGCCTAGCCAAATCACAGAACCGGACCGCATACTCCTACACGGTCATAGAGCCCTAGCGCAACTGCTCAAATTTTGCGCGCCATGCATCTCTAAGACTTTGGGGGACATACTCCCTTAAGAACATATCTGAGAACTGAGTCCAAGTGAATAAAGCTGCCTCGGCCGGACTGCCCAATTCATATGCTCACCACCACTGATAAGCCGCTCCCCTAAGCTGGAATGTAGTGAAAACAACCCCACTAGACTCAGCAATACCCATAGTACGGAGGATACGCTGGCACTCCTCAAGAAAACCTTGGGCATCCTCTCAGGCCAAGC
This sequence comes from Nicotiana obtusifolia, assembly GCA_002018475.1. NCBI lineage: Eukaryota > Viridiplantae > Streptophyta > Magnoliopsida > Solanales > Solanaceae > Nicotiana > Nicotiana obtusifolia. The sequence continues at coordinate 50,535 of MCJB01017002.1, forward strand.
CAGTGAAAGTAGGAGGGTGGTACTTCTTGTACCTATCGAGCATGAGCTCCTCCTCCTAAGAAGCTGGTGCCCTGACTTCGGGCTGAACTGGGGCTACCGGCTGCATTGATATAACCTCTTGGACCTGGTCAACCTGGACCCGTTGCTTTGGGGTATGGGCGGCGGGAGTCTATGCTCCTCCCCCGGCCGGAGATGTGGTAGGAGAAAGTGGGATCAACTCTGCATGAGCTAAAGTGCAGAACATGCTCAGAAACTGGGGAGAGGTGTGCTGGAGAGCAGTTTGCAGTAACAGGTGTCTCAAGTGCCTGCCCTCCAATTAGATCTAGTGGTGGCTCCTCTGTAGCAGCTCGTGTGGGGGCTCTAGCTACACCACGTGGACGTCCTCGGCCTCTACCCAGGTCCCAGCCTCTCGTGACTCTAGCATGGGGGTGTCTGGTCATCCGATCCAGCTGTACGTGTCATCACCATCTGTGAGAGAATAGAAAGACAAAATTTTAGAATCTGAAGTCAAAGATTTCGCACAATAAGGAATCAAAGAAGTGAAGCTTTTCCTAACAGTTTCATAGCCTCCCTAAGATAAGTACAAAAGTCTCCGTACCGATCCTCGAGACTCTACTAAACCTGCTTTTGACTCATAGCACCTATGAACCTAGAGCTCTCATACCAACTTGTCACGGCCCTAAATTCCCTCCGCAAGACATTGTGACGGCACCTAGTCTTAAGACTAGGTAAGCATAACAATATGCGGAAACATTAAATAAGAGATTAAAACTTGAACATCCTAACATATAATAAATAGAATCTACCAAAACTCAATATGCACAATCCCAAAACCTGGTGAGATATAAGTCACAAGCTCTAGATACAGTACCAAACAATCCTTTACATCACTATCTACCAAAATGTAAAGAAATAAGAAAAGAACGGGAAAGAAGGGGACTTCGAGGCCTGCGGGCACGGATAGGTGTACCTTGAAGTCTCCAAAGCAGCAACACAGCGCACTAATATCGAGGCTGATAGGATGTACCTGAATCTGCACAAAATATGTGCAGAAGCGTAGTATGAGTACACCACAACGGTACCCAGTAAGTGCCAAGCCTAACCTCGATAGAGTAATGACGAGGACGGGTCAAGGCCCTACTGGAGATAATAAGAAATAAGACAGAGATAATATGATATAATGAAAATGACAGGGAAGTGAGCAATAAAGAATTTACGGGAATTAACAACACGGAATCAAGGAAAGCTAATGCAACACAAAAGGAAAATAAGAATTTTACATGTTAAAGAAAACAAGTACCAAATAATACAGCAAATATAGAATGACAACATCCCGAGGTACCGCCTCGTAGTCCCAAATCGTAAAAACAAATTACAGTCTTTTCTTATATCACCGCAGGAGCCTCTATATCCGATTTCTGAAAATTGTTTTCTCGAAATAGCATGACGCGTTTTAGCGCACCATATCACACCGCACAGCTTCTAGTAGTTCCCTACTAGCCATGCATATCAGCCCAACTTATCTCACTGTATACGTTTCAATACTCAGATCTTATACCATCGCATACATACCAATAATCACAAAGGTACGGCAGAAACCCCGTGCAAACAACAACAACCGCACAGCAGAAATCTCATGCAACAATAACAAATATCACATCAACAATAATCACAAAAACCAAAATATAACAACTGAAACAACGATGTTTCAAGGATAGCAGTTTCAAGAAAAGACTTCCATAGTTAAGTAATGAATATGGAATCAAGAAAGCAGGTAATTCAACTAAGCACGTAGTACAGTTGCAAATAAGAGATAAGCTAAGTTGACATGTGAGATTAGGCTTAACATGATGACTATACATGCTAAATTAACTCAATTAAGGAAAAAAAGAAAACTACTTAGCTAGAACCAGATTTTCAATATTTAGCCCGTGTACGCACTCGTCACCTTGCGTACACGGCCTTCACATATTGTAAATTACCATAACAGTACCAAATCCTAAAGGGAATCTCCCCCCCCCCCCCC
>MCJB01017002.1:52580-64235 GCA_002018475.1 Nicotiana obtusifolia
CCCCCCCCACGAGTTTAGACAAGTCACTTACCTCAAACCACGCTCAATCAATCAATAAGACGGTCTTTCCCTCGATTTTCCGACTCCAGATGGCTCAAATCAAGCCAAAAACAATTACATACTATAAATATAACTATAGGAAACTAATCTAAATAATGAAATTATGATTTTTGCAAAGAATTGAAAAATCGCCCCAAAACGTCGACACGGGTCCATGTCTCGGAACCCGACCAAAATTATAAAATTCAAACACTCATTCGATATCTAGTCCAACCATACAAGAATTATTCAAATCCGATCTCATTTCACTTTTCAAAACTCAAGAATTCAGTCTAAGAATTTTTACACCTTTTCCCCAATTTTTCAACCCAAATCCTTAATTAAAAGAAGAAATCGAAGATAGATTAGTGGAATTAAATCAAATACGAATTAGGAACTCTTACCCCACAAATTCCTTTGAAAATCTCCCAAAATATCGACTTAAGCTCTCAAGTCCGGATGGTGAAAATGACATAAACCCTCGATTTTGAGATTTAAATTCTACTGCCTAGATGTTTATACTACGCGATCGCGAAAATTCCCACACGATCGCGTAGAACAAAATAAGCTGCCCCAAATGAACTTCATGAATAGAGTTGGCACCACGCGAACGCGAATAAAAGAATACGCAGGCCTACCGAACGCGCCCATGCAATCACGAAGCACATTTGTGCGGAACACTACTGCCTCATCTCCTTGTACGCGAACGCGATCCTAGATACGCGTTCGCGAAGCACAAGCTTCATCACTGCCGCGATCGCGACCCTAACTATGCGAACGCGAAGAGCAATTTCCTTAGCTGCCATAACGACCCTTCTCGATCGCATATAAGGAAACCAGCACCAGCAAAAACTAGCAGTCTCCAAGTTTCGAAATGCGCTGAACATGGTCCGAATCACCCCCGAGGCCTCCAGGACCTCAACCAATTACACCAACAAGTCCTAAAACATCATACGAACTTAGTCGAGCCTTTAAATCACACCAAAAAAAAAAAAAAAACTAAACTATGAATTGCGCATCGATTCGACTACGGATCACCAAATTTCTATCCGGACACACTCCTAAGCCTGAAATCACCCAACGAAGCTAACGAAACCATCAAAACTCCATTTCGGAGTCATTTACACATAAATCAACATCCGGTCAATCATTTTAACTTAAGCTTTCAATCTTGACACTAAGTGTCTCAACTCATTCTGAAACCTCTACGGACCCGAACCAACTACCCTCGGCAAGTGACATAGCAACTAATAAGCATAAAATGAGCAGTAAATGGGAGAACGGGGCTACAACTCTCAAAACAATCGGCCAGGTCGTTACAATTTCCCTTTTCGCCTACCTCTCAGTTTTTTATTTATTGTTTTATTTTTTTTTATATTTTCTTTTTCTCTATCTATTATTGTATTTGTGGTCTCTAGTAAGAAAACTCAATAAAGAGACTTCAAATTTTGAAAAATCAATAAAATACATATTCTTCTTAATCTCAAATCTATGAGTTTTCTTCTTTTAAATTCGAAAATTGTGTCACAATGGGAATTTTGGATTGAGATCACATTCAATTTTTATCTTTTTATTATATCATAAAAATTTCTGTTATGCGAGTCGGCGAAAAGAGTTTCAATAGGCCAGAAAATTATTCTCGTTAAAGTGTCCGTTATTGCAATATTTTTTGGCGGGTCTTTTTCTTTGGAAAAGAGAGTTTTCGCCCTTTCCGACACTTCTCCTCCATGCTTCAGTTGCCAAGTATGAATTGGTATAGTTTCAAAGTTTCTGTTATTCTATAGTTGTTAAATATGATTTAAATCTCTTTACTATTAAATTATGATAAAAATTCTGTAAGCATTGCTTAGAAAAAGTATAAGATTTATGATTTTAATTTTGAAAACTTGAAATTTATCTAATTCTATACTTATGGGATATAATTTATTTATTGACGATATTTTTTTTATTTTGATTGGTGTAATTCCTTTATTGAAGATGTCTCACTTATGCAAATTTATATTTAGTACACAAAAAAAGATATAATTTGATAGTGAAAATACTTATTTTACCTGTGTTGTTAATAATAAAGGTGTGATTAACTACGTTTGTTTCTTAATATCAGGGATGTAATTTTCATATTTACAAATAAAAATATCTATTAAATTGACCAGAATAATTTAAAAAAACGAATAAACGTTTAAACTCTGTATAAGTCATTACAAGGTGCAAACAAAAGAAAATTAAGATACTGGCCACCTTCAAATCTTACCTGTGTCTCTGCTGATAACAAATATGGTCGAGATATACGCAGGTCAAATCTAACCGTCGCATTTACCTCTCCATATATATAGTACTCTTGCATTTGTAATTTATTTGTCTTACTCTTATTTCGGTTTTAAAAGATTATCACTTTATAATTTTAGTACTCTTTAATTCTGATATCTCACGGGAAATGTTTAAAATCATAAAAATTTAAGGGCTTTTGATATATTAAATACAATTTTAGTTTAAAATGATAAGATATGCTTCTTTCATCTTACTATCTCATTCTCAATTAAACTAAGACAAACAAATGCAATTAATTTCTTATAGTATTTCCTTCTATGAAATGATTTCCAAGGAAAAAGTCTTTCTTCCACGCCTCACCATTATCTGCCTTGTTATTCCTACTAAGCAAATAACACAAATATACTAATACTACAACGTCCCTACCATGGGACCCACCTGAAATGCAATGTCCCAGCTTTTTGGGACCCACATGAACTTTTCTGGGCCCATATGACCTACTCAAAATCGAGTCCGGAACCAAAATATTATCTTTTTGGACTCAAACGACAAAAATAAGTGAAAAAATAACTCAGTATTATTTTATAAACAACACAGTTTTTCACCGCGCTATACCTTAACGGCAAGTTTGTCCGTTAAGTTATAGTGCATGAATTACATGCGCTATATATAAACTTTTCTGTCCTACCAGTAATTCATCTGAACATTACTAAACCACCAATAATTGAGGGTATAGCGCATGCATAATACGCGCTACATATATAGAGCCTATTATGCATACGCTATACCCTTATTATACCCCTGGACTGGTTTTTTTGCTTATTCAAGGAGTGTCAGAATTTGGTAAAAATCCATCAGTATCCTTCAAGTCTTCCGAAATATTTGTTCGTTAACTTATTTTACATTTTGTCATAATTTTCGAAGAGCGAAAAATTAGGGTTTCATTATACTTGGGGAGTGAGGTTGTGGTGGAGAATAACTCAGTACACTATAGTTGTTCCCCATAGTGTCATGTTAAGTTTTCACTTACAATGGAGTACGATAGATTGGTATCGTTGTTATGTAAAAAAATGAGTATGAGGAAAAGTTCGGTTAATATTAAAGTAACCGAAAGATATCTGTATTATGTTACTCCGCAAGGGACTGCTTGTTATGCTGAATTTAACATCGAATAGGATGAAACTCTGCCAGATTTTTTGAGAACTCCGAATGAACAACAGGAACTTCTTGTGATAAAAATGTTGGAAATGTACGTCAAGGCTGAAGATGTTCGCAATATTGAGGTTCCGCAAAATAGGGATAGCCCTCAATCATCCAATGGTTTTATTGGAGTAGTTTTATCCGAACAGGTTCCGTTTGAAAGAGTTTGTCTAGATCTAAACTTATCTCCACGGGCGAATGAGGAGCGAGGACATAATTTCTTCCTAAGTTTACATAATCCATAAGTCGAGTGGTATACGCAATTTTCCTTTGTATTACGATATTTTTTATGTATATTATTTGTATTAACACTCATATATTCCATAGAGGTACCGGCTAGATATGAATTGTACAAGTTATGAACCAACGGATAGTTGGAATATGCCTAATTTTGGTGTGTTGGATCATGGCTATCCATCCAGGAGTTATCAGCAACAGGATAATGTGCATCATGGGATATCAACAGATTATGATTTGAAAGTTAAGTGATAAAGTTTATATGTAATATTTGGATGAATTTGAGAAACTCATTATTTTATTGGTTGTGCAGTGAAAACGAGCAACTTAAAGGTCATGTCCTTACTCAATTTCCCGAAGATGATATATTTAATCAGGATTTGACAGATGCACAGAGTCAGGAAGATGATAGTGATTATGACAATAATGTTGATGAGTCTGGAGATGATACACCCCTCCTTGATGAGGGTGATAATGATGAGGACGAGAATGATGAACCTGATTTGATGAGGGAGCATGATGCCACCAATCAGCATGCTCCATATATGCAGACTCCACCTCCCGTTAGAACAAGAGTGTACGAGTCCCATGTACCATTTCATTCAAGGGAGATTCCCTACCTTGATCAGTTGTCCAGTATGCTAGATGTGGATGCCCACAAAGGGATCTTGACAACATTCGGACAGCAATGTGGGATGAATCTAGACCAATGGTGGTGTCAAAGAATATGCTTTTTGCTGATAAAGCGTGCCTAGGCGGGGTGGTGCTAATGTTCATCATAAAAGAGTATCGTGAGATTGTGGTTCATGAGTCATCTCCAGAAGTATACAAGGTTATTTGTTGTAGATGGTTTTAAGGTTGTAGATGGATGCTGCATGCGAGAAAGTTGAAAGCAAATATGTGGATTGTGGGGAAATATATTGGCACCCACACTTGTGAAATGGACATATTCAATTGGAATCACTTTAACTCGAATGTTGACTTGATTTCTCTTGTCTTGATTCCACACATTGAGTCGTCCATAAGGTACAAGATTCAAGAGTGTATAACATCTGTACACCAGGTATATGGATGTACTATTACCAAAAGAAAGGCATTTCTCGTGCGTAAACGTGCGATTGAGATTGTTTATGGTAACTGGGATAAGTCCTTTGCTGCTCTACCTAGGTACATAGCTGCATTGCAATAATTTAACCCTGGGACTGTTGTTGAATGGAAGCTTGAGCGGAGTCTAGGAATACAAGAATTCATCTTCACATATGTGTTCCGGCATTTAAACCAGCCATTGATGGTTTTGTCCATTGTAGGCCGGTAATATCCATAGACGGCACCCATGCCTATGGAAAGTATGATTAAGTTGTTGATTTTCGTTGCAGTAGATGCTAATGGAATCATATTTCCCCTCGCATTTGCTATTTGTGTCAATGAAAGCCAAGAGACGTGGACATTATTTTTGAACCACTTGAGGGAGCACGTTGTCAGACAACGTTCAGGTATTTGTCTAATATCTGATCGGCATGGCGGTATTTTAAGTTCTGTATAGAATTTACGTGCATGGCAGAAACTATATGCCTACCATCGTTACTGTGTTAGGCACTTGAAGGCCAACTTCTAGAGGGCTCATCCGAACAAGGACTTACATGATTTAATGTGGATTGCTGCAACAGATCAACAAAAGTGTAAATTCTGGAGGCGAATGGAATTGATTAGGCAGGAAGACCCAGAAGCCTATCGTTGGTTGATGCGACATGCGCTTGACAAGTGGACTTTGCATAAGGATTGTGGTAGAAGATGGGGAATTTCGACTACAAATGTGTCAGAGTCTTTCAATGGATTGTTGAAGTCTGCACGTGGATTGCCTGTCACTGCCATGGTGCAGATGTCATTCAAGCAGATGGCGGAGAGGTTTGTTGAAAGATCTAGAGGTGCATCGTCATTGATGGAAAAGGATATTGAATTATGCAATAGCCAATGAAACGATTTGAGAAATATAGGAAGCAAGCATAGTGGCATACATTTTTGCAGTATTGTAACGAGCGAAATATTTTTGAAGTTCGCACTGCTCTGCATCACAACCGCAGGAATAATATCCACACCGTCAATGAATTCAGAAGATTATACTCGTGTGAAAAATGGTCAATCTACCACTTGCCATGCTCACATGCCATGAAGTGCTTTCAACATACAAGTTTCGCGGCAACGAGGTACGTTGATAAAGAATATAGTCTTGCTGCATACGTAAACACCTATAGTGGAGTGAATTCTGAGCATTATTGGCCGGAGGTACCATTTAAAATGGTGTGTAATAAGGATTATGTGCGCCAACGGCAAGTGCAAAAAAGAATGCGGATATGGAACCAAATGGATGTTGGTGATACTGTTATGCGCGTAAATATGGCATATGTTCCCAAATAGGATACGACCGCCGTATATGTCCTCAGCTGATTTGGGAACGGTGGTAATTCAGTTCCAGGTGGAAGTTCCCAATTAGCAAGGATAAACGTAGTGTTTTATTGTAGTATATTTGTTGTACTAAATGCCTGTAAATGTTCAGTTTGCAAAATTTCTAAAATAAAATTATGTTTCTAATAGGGTTAAATCTAATTGATATTTAGCATTAAAGATTCGATACCAACAATTTAAAATACACCCCAAGAAATAACTAACAATTTTCATTCGCCATTATCGTCACTGTCTAGCACTATTTCATTGTTATTAATTTCATCTTCTTTGTCAACATCTTGTACGCACCCTTCCGATCCAAGGGCATTGTAATTTAGGCCCCAGTTGACACACATTTCTCTTATTTCATCGCTACCATCAATAAGACCACTTGCTTGATTTCTACAACAATATGGGACTCCTACGTCCAACGTCTGTAATAGAAACTTAGGTAGTCCCTCCCACTCGACAACTATTGGGAAAACAGGATAATCAATGTCTTTATGCAATTTTTTATTTTCTTAAAAATCCCAATACTGATCCTCCGTTCCTTACAGGTAGTTAAGATCATCTAGTGCATGATGAACGGCTAGTGCATTTTCCATCTCTAAAATCTACTTCATCAAATGCCAAATCACTTCTGGTTCATCTTTGTGTGTATTTGTTTGGAAGGTTGCAAACAATGCTTGTGGTACAACTGGCTCATGCTAGTGGCATAGTACTTCATAATCACACCATTTTGAGTAAATGGGAGCCTATTGTAGTTTTTCGCCTCAAATTCGCATACCTTCAAGCTTTGTAAAATACGCTTCGCCCTCAATAATGTGCCCTGCAACTTTATGATCAGTGTGTATATTGATAAGCTTATTTTTCAAGGGACGTAGAACATCATAACACTTGTCATCAACCAAACCAGTATAGCAACCTAGCATATTTTTTTCAAGGTAGGGATCGATTGTGTTATGACGTATTCCATGTGGATCTTTTGGACTACCTTCACCTTTTTGCCTCTTCTTAAACCACTTATTAAATGTTAATGGTATTTCTGAAATGGATGTTGTAACGGTTCTACAAATGGTCTTTGAATAATGATCTTTTGGTCCAGCTTAAGAAGCGCTAAACTGCACGAACTTGTATATTAAACGTAGCGCATTACCAATATACGTTATGTGTATTGTCATGTCGACCTAAAAAAGATGTCGACCTAAAATGTTGTCGATCCGAAAAGCTGCACCCACTTGTACCCGAAAGAATCATTAGCACGCGATACATAGCACTTCACCAATATGCGTTATGTAACCTAAAATCATTCTTAGTTGCCTATAAAAATCTCGCGCATTTTAGTTATTATTTGCGTTGTAATGAAACTAATAGAACAAATTTCCATTAATTTTTCATTTTCGAGCATTACGACATGTCTAGACACAATGACGTACTACGGTGTTACTATGGCAAATGTGTGATTTTGAAGCCAAGTTGGTCAAATTGCAATTTGGGGTGCAGACGTTGGATGTGTAAACAAGTTGTAAATTATTATTATTGGAAAAATATTTGTTAATAGTTTTTATATAACATATTAATTAATAGTCTTGTGTTATCATCTCCATTGGTAGGACGAAAATCAATGTGGTTTTGAAAAATGGTACAATGAACCTATTAACTAGGAATGCTATAAATCATGTTTGCTAAACATTTGGAATCTGACCGGTAAATATGAACTCCAGATCATGAAACTACAAGATCAACTTGCGGCAGTGAAGGAGAAACTAAAAGAGGCAGAAGAAGAAAATAATCGGTTGGAAGAGAAATTTAAGTGGTTGAAGCATAGAATAATGGACGATAGTGACTAAATAAACACATGGAAGCGTTTAGTGTAGTATTTTATTTTTATGTTGTACGTGTCATGTATTATCTTTAATTGGTAACGAATAATTTATGTTAAGCTGTCTTTTTTTTTTTTGTGTTCTAGTGTTAAACTAATAAATAACTCGAGAAATAAAAACACATGCAAAAATTATGTAAAACATAAATAATGTTGCTATTATATATTTAATGTCAAATATACAACTAAGAATACTTATCAATGAGTCCCACAGCCTGTATGCTTTAAAGCATTGGCTGGCCTGAGGCGCATCCCTACCTACGTTATCAAGATCATCCTCATCACGTCACCGCTTTATCGAAGGATGCGCTGCAGCATGATCGCCACTAAGGCTGGCAGGCTCGGTAGAAGAGACCGTTGGGCCAGCAGTAACCTATAGAATATAAGATATTTTAGTATATGAAATATAAAATACTAACATATGTGTTAGCAAAAAAAATTTAATGGTCTCAGCGGGCTCCTGAATAAGATCATCCGTCTCCGGCAAGTTAGTATCGGACAATGTGGCCTCCGTGACGGGCGATGACAAAATCTTTTAAAAAAATAAAAAACACTTTTGGATATTACTGACTAATCTATAAGGTAAAAACAAATTGAAATAATAGTAATACAAACAAACATGTACCTGAGTTGCGCCACAATGCTCTGTCAGAACATCGAGGTGCACTGGAGTAGATGAAGTATGTAAAAGATCCTCAGCATCCCTCGGTGAAGAGCCATAACTCAGTCGTTTCCCACTGTTCACCTCTCGTTTCGGACGATTAACAGTAACCATCGATGGATCTGGACGACCAGGAATATACTGATCACACTCCTGCTGCGTAATGGCTGTGCCCGAGATCAACAATGGAGCTGACAGGGTAACCTGCGAAGTCCCTGGTGACAACTGAAGGCTGATGACAACATATCATGAGGAGCATCGTGTGGCTCAGGGTGTTCACCCGGCTGATCATCTCTAATATCTTCCACGGGTGCCTCAACGCCCCCTTGCTGAGGACTCCGTCCTCGCCGACCACCACAACCACGTGGCCCACCCCTTCCTCTCTGGCCATGTCTGCCACGCCTACCACGTTCAGGCTCCACTGGTGGCCCATGATGGTACTCCTCGGGTGGCACATAAGTAGCGTCGTATCCTAAGCGCCCATCCTCTCGGGCACGTCTCAATGTGTCGGCAGCAAGATCTGTAACCCGACGGCCAAACACGTACAAAGTTGCTGCTCCCTCGCCTGTATGTTGTAGCATCTCCAATCCCAATTGGTAAACTGGTGTAAGCCAATAGCCTGCATAACATATAAAATATTAATTACTGAAGGATAATGTAAAGTTATAAGTAAGTATAACAAATAACATACCAGTGCCTCATGCCTCCCGGCGTATGGAATATACTGACCACTAGCACGATGAACGGGATTCCTGACGAGAAGTCGGGTAACGCTGCGATACCAACCCATGTACTCATGCTCTCCCTCCATACAGTCAGGTGGAGGGTTTGGCGGAATCAGGTCGTACCTATGGTCCCAAACCTCAATCTTGACCTCTAGCCAGGCCAAGTATGTTGGGTGCCCATGCACACCCGGCGCATCTGCGTATACATGTAAGCTAGAACAGCTACACCTCAGCTGTAACCAGATAAATTATCTAGCCACTCCAGATGATGTAGAAATCGCAAGCTGACTAGGTTTCCCGAAGTGTTCGGGAACAGTATACCACCAAACATCATCAGCAGCAATAGTCTCGTGTGCCGATCGATATCCTCTAGCGTTGAATTATCAGTAATCTCTGCGTCCATCGCCACCAGATGCTGCCGAACGGACGTCAGCTGCAATCAACTGGCCCCACTCAATGTAGTCGGCTCTACCGGCTGAAAACCGGTGAGCCGCTGCAAATATGAAGGTAATCCACTCTCATATAGTATCTAAGAGCATGCGGATAAGCTACAGGTATACCATCAACAGGCAGCCAAAAAAGAACCTCCACGTCCTCAAGCGTGATGGTAGCCTCGCCGATGGTAGATGAAACGTGTGCATCTCCAGTCTCCACTGCTTTATCATAGCCGTGATCAATGCCCAGTCGAACTGCAACTGGCTGATCTCTATGATCTTGTAAAAACTCGTACCCTGAAGGCGTCTAACTATACGGGGATGCAGTGGATGGTACCTAATGAACTCCCACATATCGTCTATACGTCTGGGGCGGAATGTCTGGGCCAGACACTACCCATCCCAGACGTGTAAAGACCTATGGTTGCCTTATAGTAACAGCAGCTTTCGAGATACAGATCCAGGATGCAGAGGTGGAACCTCCATGACGATTTCCGTAAATTGAACAATATTAATTAAAGTACATTTCTATTTAATTATTTAACATCTTTAAATATATTGCAATATCTTTTATATTAATATTTAATCGATAATATTTCTATATTATTACTTAGGGTTGATAAATTTTATATAGCGCTTATTTTATATGTTGGTTTCTTACATTATTTTACATGTTAGTTTATTATTTTATATGTTAGTTTCTTAGTTAGTTAATTTTGGGTATAATAGAATTCCACACTGTGGGATCTGGGGAGGGTAGTGTGTATGCAGACCTTAGCCCCTACCTTGTGAGGATAGAGAGGTTGTTTCTAATAGACCCTCGGCTTTGGGTATAATAGAATTAAATAATTAATTTTCATAACTATACATGATATAGTTAATAAGTATTCATATAAAAATACTTAGTTTGGCAAATTTTCTATATTGTCGTTTTGATGTTATTTTCTTACATGTTTTTACTAAAATTCGAGAGGGTTTGTATTGAACTATCATCTTTTTTTCAGATATTTTTGGGGTTAACAGAGAATTAGATAATTAATTTCAATAACTAAAAAGATAGTTTAGTAATTGTTCATATAACAAATACTTAGGTTGATAAATTTCCTTTATTAATATTTCATATGTTAGTTTCCTACATTTTTCTACTAATTGAGTACTCTATCCGAGTTTGTTAAGGAGAGCACACGAAATCTTAAAGAGCACTACAGTTACACTACTCTAAATGCCACAAACAAAGTCAACTACCATAAGCTAAAATTTATAACAGTTTTACTACACTAAAGGGCACAACATAACAATTAAGGGCACAACATAACACTAAAGGGTACTAAACAACAATAAAATCACATAGTAATATACGTACAACACTAAAATCACATATAACAATAATTATTCATAAAATAATAATATATAATTTTTACTAATTTTTTTGCACGTAAATAAACTAATCCGGATAAAACATAAAAAAATAAAAAATTAATTATATCACAAAACGATCACAAAAAAACATAGACCACAGTATAAAATAACTAATAAGCATTTTATATACATGAGTTTTACCGGAAAGTAAGTCGGAATACCTCAATCTAAAGTTTTTTGAAATGTGAAAATTTAATGATTTGAAGGCCGAAACGAGCAATAGACGAGATCCACTACACGACAACGCCTTGGATCCGGTGTTAGTTTGCTACAGTACCGAGAAGACACTTTTTGGGGGACGGGTGGACTCCAATGGAGTTTTTTGGCTAGAAGACGGGGGGTTTTGGG
>MCJB01017002.1:64292-143219 GCA_002018475.1 Nicotiana obtusifolia
AACCCATTTTTTAACTTCTGCTTCTGTTTGGTCGAGGAAGGAGACGCCCGATATTTTATATAGGTATAGCGCATATGCGCTTTACCTATCAGTCTTTTCAACTTCTAATATAGCATCCTGCATATGCGCTATATGTAAACTTTGCCCGCCAATTTAAAGTTCAAATTTAGCGCATATAACTCATGCGTTATAACCTTATCGGACAAATGTGTCGTTAAGGTATAGCGCGCTGAAAAACTGCGTTATATATAAAATGATACTTAATTATTTTTTTCATCTATTTTACGGTTTGAGTCCAAAAAGACAACATTTTGGTTCCGAATTCCTCAAAATCTCCCTCACCCCCTTCTAAAGTTCTATTTCTGTGCCTTTTTTTTCTACCTTAAGCTCTTGCTTCTTCACATGGCTCTTCAAAACTTTTTCCATTTCTTTGTAGCACTTCAAAAATTCCTCCCAAATTTTCAAAAAATATTGCCAAAATCAATGGAAAACTACTCTTATTCGTCATACCCATATTCAGTAAATTCATCCCCACGTTCCCGTGAAATTGACTGCGAAAATGCATCATGAGATGATCAATAGCGGCAGAAACGGGATTTCAATTTTAATGGTCTTAAATTTTAGAGCAACGATTTCAAATGCTGCCAATGATTGAGTTTTAAAAATAATATTTGAAATATATTTAATGAATTTTTCAAGATAAAAAAGATAATTCAAGCAAAAGCAACTGGGTTTGGCCGAACCGTAACTCGACTTCTGCCTCTTGCAGAGAATTGACTCTAAAGCGAATAATAATTTGCATATATTTAATGAATTTCTTAAGACAAATAATAATTTGAACCAAAATTATTACGTTCGACCGAACAATCCTGATGTTCAACCCCCTTCGTCCTACCAAGTCAAATTGGATTTTCTTTGCTCTCAGCTTATTTTGATAAGTGTTTTTCTCAAAAATACTTTTCAAAAAAGTGTTTTTGGTGAGAAACAGTTTGTGTTTGACTAATTAATTTGAAAAGCACTTTTGAGCAGTAATTAGTGTTTGACCAAATTTTTAAAAACTACTTTTAAGTGTATTTTTCCAAAAGTGTTTCTTAGAAAAGTGCGTTTGGAGAGAAACTACATTTTTCTGTTTCTCAAAAACTATTTCTGTTTCTCTTCAAAAGTACTTTTTTTCCTTCTAAAAGCTTGGCCAAACACCTCAATTTTTGGTAAAAAGCACTTTTGGTCAAAATTCAAGCATTTTTGGCCCCAAAAAAACTTGGCCAAACAGGCATAGTAACTAAAGAAATTAAAAATGTGAACAGAAATACTGCAGTTTTCCTATCTGATTTCGAGATCATTTTAAGAAAACTTCAACTCGCATTATTATAACAAATTCAACCGAGAAAATTGAAATTGAGAATTCAAGAATCGCATTGTTATGAAAGATTAACTAAAAAGAAAAAATGGAGGATTCAAACAACTAACAAGTTCTTCGGAACGTAGCACGATTATGAAAGTATCATTTGCCTCACGTGCAGATCAAATTTACAGTATAACGATAACTTATTTTCAACTGTGTATAAGAAGTAGAAAGCGAGAATGATTTTACCGAAGAGGAAATTGAAACAGAAATGGAAAGAGAGAGTTCTGGATGGTTCGTATCTGAAAAATCACATTAAGAAATACGATTTATAAGTTGCATTTTGCAAATGCAATTTATAAGTCGCACTAGGATTTTTAAGTTGCAAATGCAAATGCAATTTAAATACAATTTAGGATTTTTTGCAAATGCATTCTTTGGGATTTTTAAGTTTCGCTGCATTGCTGAAATACAATTTATAAGTGGAATTCTAAATGCAATTTCATGATTTAATAAGTTGCATTTCTAAAATGCAATTAAGGTTAGCTAACATCAACTGCATGTAAATCGTTCAAACAAGCATTTTGCACATTTTATAGTTAATTTGGGCGATATTCCAGAGTGGAAGTTGACAAGGTTAGTCAATTACTGAAGAATACCTTATCCTTCCAAAATGCAATATGGAAAGGGAAGTTTAAAAGGCAACTATGAAACATAATCACATGACTCGTATTACCGATCTGTTTACATGCTAATTTTTGTTCAGCACTTAAAATGTACAAACTGCGAGTCCATAACATACATAGACTCTAGATACACCACATAAATTTTAATTAAGAAGGATGAACATCAATTATCTTTACATAATAATCAACAGCAAATCCGCCCTAAGGTGCGATTCAAGCAGATGGATAAGACGCTTGCATAGCAATTCCACAGAGTCCTTCCTCAGAATCAACATCTCTTTGCATTCTTATGTATCCATTCTCACCCCAACTTGTTAGTTCCATAACCAACTGCTGTAACATTGATACCATATACTGGAATTTGGACTTAACGCTGAAAATGCATACCACTTCACTAACCCTTACAAAATATTCTCCAGATCTCCCCTTTTTGGTATTATATGTATGTCACAACTATGTTAATCTACAACTGGACAATTTTGTCCCTGATTTACTAGCTTTATTTTTCTTACATTTTAATTAGCAAAACTAGTTTTTTGTATTTCATTATCTAAGGCATGCATTTGTCCTATCATGTCATTCAATTTTGCTCCGTATGATATAATCTACAGCTCCTCATGTATTCATTCTATCTTTTTTCCATCTTCACATTGAGAACACTAGTTTTTTCTTTTTATCGTATGGTGAATTATTTTCTATTATCGACCTTCAGATGCATTGGTTCGTTAATACGAAATTATGATGAGAGATGATATTAAAAGGAAATGAAGTAGACCTAAAGTTAAATGAAAAAAATTCTCTTGAAAGACATAAATCCCTTGGAATCAATACGAATTTAAGAAAGATCGATAAACGTAACGAAAAAAAAAAATTATATAGGTATTACCATTTACGAAGAAATATATTTTAATTATATTAATACGAATACTTTAAGTCTCATGCTCTCTAATAGTGTTTTGGTCCTATTAGAAATTCTTATACCAGTAGTAAATATAGAAAACTTCTATATAGAAAAATGAAGAGAATATTTATGTTGGCCTAAAATAATTTTTAATATATAATATGGTCTATGAGGATTCATATAGCCAATCTCAGCCTATTATGATACTACTAGAATTTGACGTTTTCCTATTGAAAAATTCTGACTGAAAATTGTAGTCGGCAGATTCTGACCGTTTCAGTCAGAAAATCAAAAAAAAGTATTATTAAATATTTTTAATAATATTTCGACCATACTCCGACATAGTTGGTCACAAGGTTTTAGCAGAAAAACCCAAGAAATTTATTTGCGACCGATTCAGTCAGTAATCAAAAGTCAAAGTTATTGCCTTTGACTACATTAGTATTTTTCACGGATTCCGTCGGAAACTTCAAATTAATTTTTTTAAGTTACTGACCGATTTAGTTGAAAAACTTTTAAATATTTAAATAACTATTTTTTCAGTAAACTATTGACCAAAGTGGTCGGAAAAAATGCGCTTTTCAAAATTAAATTTATTTCCGACCGAATCGATCGAAAAATTTAATTATATTCCCAGCCGAACCCCTTTCTTCTTTTTCTCTCTTTCTCTTTTCTTTCTCTTCTTCCCCACTTCACTCCCTTCGCCCACTAAATCCGGCGATACCACTTTTTCTCCCTCTCTCCCTTCCTCTCTCCCTCATCCTTGTCACGCGCGGCAGCCCCATTTTTAACCCCACCCCCTCCCATTTAATTTTTTTTCCAAGTATTGTCTATTTGTCTTCAGCAACATGAGTCTTCTCCGCGACTAGCATCTTCTCCGGTAAGGTAAGTTATTTCTTCATCCTTTCCTCGGCCTTGATTATTAATATAGTTATTCTTTTTGTTTGTATTTTCATTAAAATTAGATTAGTTTGAATATGAAAATATTATAATTGGTTGAAATAAAGAATAAATTATTTTTTAAGCTTGAAAAAATATTATTTAGAGCCTTAAGTAGTATTAAAATTAATCTTCTTTTGAATAAAAAAAATTAGAAGTAGGATAATCTTCTTTTGAATAATAAATTATGGCTGAAATGAGAATAATTTATTCTTTTATATCCTTCTTCAATAGGAGTAATCTTCAATTTGTATTGTAATTTATATTGGTATAGAATTAGGAATAAAACTATTCAATCTTGATTGTACTTTTACATTGCAATGTATGTATGTTATTCTATTAGTATTAAGTAGTGTTTTGAATATAATATTAATTTTGATTCATCTAGCGAAGAGCTCCAATTGTATTTTATATTATTTATGTGATGTTGCTAGTATAACTTTAACAATAGTGAAGTAAATATATAAAATAATTGTAAGGTTAAAGTTTATTAGATGTAATAAATTCATTGGTTTGAGATTGTATTAAGTTTTAGGTTGCTTGAATAAATTCATTGGTTTGAAATATCAAATTACACTAGAATATATAATTAAGCTATTTAGATAAGTAATCTTTGAAGAATAAAATTTATTGATTAGGGCAAATAACATAAATATTTCAACTTCTAATCTTCTACATGTAGATGAAATTTGGGCATCGTAGATAGATGTATAATAGGAATCGTCTAAATCGTACGGGATTGCGGGATGAATTTACCGAAGGGGTTGCTAGCTTTATTGCTAAGGCAAAGACAATTGATGATTTCTTTATCGAATGGAAGATTAGGTGCCCATGTGTGAAATGCAAGTGTCTTAAGTTATTGGGGCCCAATATTATTACTGTTCATTGTATAAAAAGAGGTTTATGAAAAATTATTATGTGTGGGCTGTGCATGGGGAGAATCATACTAGTGTAGATGAAGTTCATTTTCAAAACTCATCTGGTGGTGAAGAAGGTAATCCCATAGCAGAGAATATTAATGCTGAAAATTCTAGATTTAATGAAATGATGAGGGATGCTTTTGAGATTTTCCCTGGGGCTCAATCCGAACCAAATGATGAGGCTAAGAGCTTCTTCACATAGTTAGAGGAAGCTAGTTATCCGCTTTATGAAGGCACAATGCATTTCAAGTTGTTTGTTGGAGTTAGATTACTAAGTATTAAAGCGGATAATTGTATTTCTCAAGCGGGCATAGATTCTATCATTGGCCTTATAAATGAACTTAACCCAACCAAGATTGACTTGCCTAAAGATTTTTACACGGCAAAAAAATTAATTTTCAAGTTGGGTCTTTCATCAGAGAGGATTGATTGTTGTGAGAGATTTGTGATTTGGTTAATAATTTGAGGATGTCTGATGCGTATGCATCAAACTTATCTAGGTATGTTGATATGAAAAAAGAGAAATTGACGTCTATGAAAAGCCACGATTGTCACATTTTCATGGAATCTTTGATGCATATTGCATTCAATATTTTTCCTGATAGAATATGGAAGCCCATCACAGAGATATGCTTAGTTTTCAAGTAGTTGTTCTCTAGCACATTGAGGGCGGAAAACCTAGTTTACATGGCACTAACATTCGTTTAACTTTAAACAAGTTGGCGAAAATTTTCCCGCTTGATTTTTTCGATGTCATGGAACATCTTCCAATTCACCTTGCACAAGAGGCACGACTAGGAGGGCCAATTCAATGTAGATGTATGCATCTCTTTGAGAGGTAATTATCTTAAATCAATTATTCTTACCTGTTTTAGTTTAACATTATTTCATCTCAAAATCTTGCTATGCAGGATGATTGACAAATGTAAGCGGACAGGCAAAAATAGATCATGGATTGAGAGATCGATATGTGAGGCATATCTTGCAAGAGAAACATCTTATTTCTTTTCATATTATTTTGAGCATGATGTGCCATGTATAATAAATAGACCTGATCGGCATGATGATGTTGGCGATACCGATCTATTGGCACCACCCTTTTCCATATTCAATAAACCTGGAAAAGGCGGTGCAAAACATAGTCCAACATGATTTTTGACTGAGATGGAGCTAAAGTCAGCTACAACACATGTTCTACTAAATTGTCCCGAAGTCCGACATTATTATATGTAAGTGTACATTTATGTTACCGACTTATATTCAATCTCAATTATCAATCATTTTAACTAATAATAAGTTTCAAATATGCGGCACAGTTGATTTGTGGGTACATATGGGCATGAACATGTTTATCCTAAGTTTGCATAATGGTTTAAACACTTTGTAAGTATTAGCAAAGTTTCTTCCAATGCAAATTAATATCAGGTGTACGTACTTTTTAATTTCTAATTAATTGTTATATATTGGGTTCGATCTAGGTTCATAATCTAAATAATGGTGTAAATGATCCAGTTTTGCGTGACATTACTTGGGAATCTAGCTCTAAGGTCAGAATGATATCTAGTACCCCGTCAATGGGTACAAGTTTCATACAGAAAAATGGTCCAAGGGAAAAAAAACTAATAGTAGTAGTATGTATGTGAAAGCTGATGGTGATGTTGATTATTATGGTGTGCTTCAACAGATATTAGAACTCAAGTATAGTGTTGGCTGGCCGAAGAAAATTTTGGTACTCTTTTAGTGTAAACGGTATGATCCAACACCTACTAGAGGTACAAAGGTGCATCCGCATTATAAAATAGTTAAAATAAAGCACACGGGGAGGTACAGACTCTATGACTCATTTATCATAGCACAAAATGTGAAACGGGTGTATTACGCACCTTATTCTTTGTGCAAGAAGAAGACTGCATGGCGCGTAGTGATAAAAACAAAGACCATGGGTAGAATTGAGGTCGAGGATGCATTAGATGTAGCGTGCCAAAATGACATTTCAAGTGTTGAAGCAATGGTGGATGATGAACTAGCGTGAATTGCAGGATAGTGAAGGCCTCTATGAGGAATTCGAGCATTCAGTCCTTAGACCAAATCAAAGCGATTATGAGGAAAGAACATCCATGGAAAACGAGGATGGAGATTTAAGTGATGAATATGAAACAAGCAAGGATGAAGAATTATATGATGAAAATGAAAAAGGCAACAATGAAAATGAATATGATCAATATGAAGAAAGCGATGAGGATTGAGTTGTTTGTGTGTTTTATGACTTGTTTGATTTCTTATGTTATTCTTTATGTTATTGTTTTATTTTTATATCTTGTTGGACTTTATATAGGTTCTTTTTTAATTGTTATAATATGTAGAAAAATTACTTTATATTATTACCTGTTGATTTTTTTATTACTATATTTTATTTTACTTAATTTGCACAGATGGATCTAAAGGTAAAGAACTGAAAAAATCTAAGAAGAAAAAAAATATGTTGCAATTCACGAGTGACCACATTTCTCCACACATGTCTAGGATGAGTCTTCCTCCTAGTTTTCCTCGTCCTTCTCAGTCGACGACTGCATTATCACCTGAGTGTTTAAAGTCCCCCTCTCCCCCCTTCCCGGGCTAGCACAGTACATTATTATTCCATGCTTACCCAAGGTGGTTCAGTCACCACTACTATTAATTTTATGCCCACACCTAATTTGCTACATTTGAGTCCTCGTTTCTTTGCTAGTCAGCATGATGGCTCACCATTGATTTCATCCCAAGACGGGCATGATGGTTCATCTTTTGTGCCTCCATCATCGTCCACTCCATTATCATCTCCATCATCATCTACTCCTAGTATTTCTAGACTTGATGTTGGAGGATCTCAGGTGGTTGCATCCCCATCTACTAGTGTTGCTTTAGTTGCTCCTTCACGGAGAAAGTATGCTGGTGAAATCATAGAGTATGATCATATGCATCGATTGATTATCGTATCCTATGGGGACGGGTAAGCGATTTTTTAATTTTTAATTATTAGAATAAAGATCTACATATATTGAACGAATTTTTATTTTACAGATAATGCAGATTTTTGCCATCCTTTCAGGCTATACTTATGGTTGTGGAAGCTATGAAGCTATTTTTTCATGAGCTGTGAAATTTTTGGAGAGAGATTCCATACCAAATCAGAGTAAATATATGGCTTCAATTTAAGGTACGAATAAATATAATTTATATAATATTTATTATGTTCGTCTGACATTTTATTTTAGTTGCAGACCAAGTGTGTATGGCAGCCTCAGCATGAAAATCAGGTGAATGAAAATTTCGAGAAGAGAGCTCAGAAAATGATTAAAAATACTCACTTTGTTGCTCGGAAAGGTGGGAGCAGGCCTTTGTGGTTGCGTGAAGATGTATGGTCTCAACTATTGGCGAAGTGGAACACCGAAGAGTGGAAGCAGAGGAGTGAAAAGGCAAAGGCAAACAGAGCCTCCAGTAAAGGCAGCTCGTTGCACACTGGAGGTTCAATCAGTTTTGCGGCCCATGATCGAGATTGGTAATTTATTTATAACATTTTACTTAGCTTTACTTATATGAGATTCAAGTAATAAACTCGTATTTTTGATTTTGAAAAGAAAAAGGCACATGGGTAGATGTGTCTCATGCTACTGATTTTGAGGAGACACATAAGAAGAAGAAGGAGGAGGAGGAGGAGGAGGAGGAGGATAGTACAAGAGAAGCATGAGTCGAACTGCGCGCATCGAAAACATATGTAAGATTCTAACAGTACTACCTTTATTCTTGGTTAAGGTTAATTCGTTTATATAATGTTTGTCGACAACATTTCAAGAAGGGTATCACAGAAGAATGGAGGAGTGGCAACAAACTCAGCC
Source organism: Nicotiana obtusifolia (assembly GCA_002018475.1). NCBI lineage: Eukaryota > Viridiplantae > Streptophyta > Magnoliopsida > Solanales > Solanaceae > Nicotiana > Nicotiana obtusifolia. The sequence continues at coordinate 72,956 of MCJB01017002.1, forward strand.
CGATTCTCAGTCGACGCCCGAAGATATAGATATAAAATATTTTAGTAATTTTTAAATATGACTTCGTTTTAATATTATTTTGCACAAGTTGTGTGTTTCTTCTCTTGCTCATTTAAATATTTTTTATTTCTCATGAAAATAAATAAAGGTAGAGTCTACGGACTTGGAGTGAACCGTCGTCCAGCCGCATTATTTAGTGGTGCTTCTACTTAACCTGAAGAAACTGAGACAATGCGGACGCAAATCAATGAATTGTCTCAACAATGGAATAATGCTCAAGAAACAACAAGTATGATGCGTACATTCATGGCAAACCATGGAAAATAACGTACAATGGAAGAATCTAACAATGAGGAGACTAAAACTGATGAGGACCGGTAGTAATTTTGAACGTTAATATGATATTTAGACTTTATTGGTTTCGGCTTGGTTCGTTTTGCACTTGGATTATGTGTTTTAGACTTGAATATCATTTGGTTGAAGTTATTATACTTTAATATGATAGATGTGTTTACACTTGTTTGAACATGTTGCATAGCTTTGTAGTTTGATATTAGATGTTCTGTGTTCAATTGCTTGAGCAATTGTGACACATATTACGTTGAATGATTGGTTGGATGATTGGTTTTGAATTGCAGGTGGTGTAGCTTAAAATACAGCAGTATTCTACTGAAAAATTTCAGATTTTACCACTGATTTCACTACTTGGTCGGAAAACTTAACTGAGAATTTCCGAATTTACGACTGAAGTGGTCGGAAAATTTAAATATTTATTAATTTAATTTTAATTTTCTGACCGATTTGGTCGGAAATGGTAAATTTAATTATTAAATGTACCGACCAAATCGGTCGGAAACTGCAAAAAAAAAAAATTATATTTATTTTTAAACGCGTGACAGATTCGGTCGTAAAGTTACCGACCAAAGCTGCTGCAAAAGTTGGATTTATCTGCTCACCCAGTTTTTTCTTCTTTGCGACTGTTTTGGTCGAAAATATTTTGCGACCATCTATATTTCGACCACTTCATTTTCATCAAAAATTCATCGGAAATAATTGGATTCTGACCGATTTCTAACGGAAATGATGGTCGGAATATTGATATTTTCTAGTAGTGTGAACTGAAACATAGTTATTGTTATTGGGAGCACATATAGTCAGTTCAAATCATGTTACTACTCTATTAAACATGAATTCATTATTTAAAAATTTATCTGTAACATTACTTGTGCAAAACTTTTATACCATCAATAAATTCATTAGGAAAAGGGATCCCACTATATATAGGATCCAAGGAAGAGTTGTAGCCCTAGAGTATGATGTAAGTTATCGGAAAAATGATATTGTATAGCCGCTTTCAAAATAATAATCGAAAAATATATTTTATATATATTATGTATATTATATACAACAAATTTTACAAATTTTATTATATTTTTTCAACTACTGAATATAACTTTTTTTTGATGCAGCCTAAAAATTAAAAAAAGAATCTTGAATCATCTACTCTAATATAAATATTAATTACTGATTTTATAGCTCAAACTCAAAATCTATTAATTTATTATTGCTCCAAGCTCCCTCAAATAAATATTGATTAGGAAAAGAGAGGAAGGCCTTCATAATTAGTCTCACAATTGAAACACTGGGAACGGCACTACCGCAAACCCCACCATGAAAACAAGAATTATGTTGCATAATGCGTCCATTATGGCACCAGTCACCAGTCACCAGTCACCAGTCACCACCATCATTATCAGTTATCAAGAATTTCAAATTATCTCTTCATTTTCTATAGTATTTGCAAAAGATAATAAATTTATCCTGTATAAATCCAATCTACAAAAACCAAAAATATGTACAGAAAAAGGACAACTGTCCCATATATTTGATGCTGCGTCACCATTGTTCACCCACCGTGCTGCTCCTTGCCGTATTTTATCCATTTGTTTAGTTTTCTCTCATCTGCTCATTTTTGCTGGACGCTACTAAATTAATTATTTAGTTCTGTGTAGATGAGTAACTTTTCAAAAAATCCAAATTGTCCTAAAATTAATGTTTTTAATACTGAAACCTAAGACAACCTTTGCTTTGTGATATTCTCTTCTACAAGTTCAACGGTGGACAACGGTTTTTAGAGCAACACATTAAAAACCAAAGTTCAAATCTAACAACAAAATATTAGGCGAATTTTTCTTATTTATTTGAATCGAATAGAGTTACTTAATGCTTTTATCCAAGTAACAAATATGGGATGGACTAATCTATCATAGTATATATATAAATATTTTTTTTTTCTTCAATGAAATGATTTGAAACGCAAAAGATTTTCTCCTACGCATCACCATTATCGGCCTCGTTAGTTGTTATTCCTACTACGCAATAACACAAATAATATTACGACGTCCCTACTACTGGACCCACCTGATATGCAATGTCCCAACTTTTTGGGACCCACATGAACTACTCAAAATCTCCTTCTTCTCCTTCTATTTTCAACCTCCTGCCTTTTCAAGTTCTTATGGCTCCTCTAAACTTGTAGTAGCTCAAAAATTCCTCCCAAATTCTCAAAATTTTCCAAACATGGAAAACTACTCTTATTCTTCTTACCCAGATTCAGTAAATTCCTCCCCACGTTCTCGTGAAATTGACTGTGAAAACGCTTCATGGGATGATCAACCACCTTCTTCCTACAAGGTCAAGTTCATGTGCAGCTATGGCGGAAAAATACACCCTAGGCCACACGATAATCAACTCGCCTACGTCGGTGGTGAAACCAAAATCCTCTCCGTTGATCGCAATATCAGATTTTCAAATCTTATTACCAAACTTTCCTCTCTTTCCGACTGTGACGTTTGCTTTAAGTACCAGTTACCTGGTGAGGATCTTGATGCTTTAATTTCAGTAACAAACGATGAAGATTTGGAACACATGATGCTTGAATATGACCGGCTTTATCGCGGTTCAGCTAAACCGGCTAGACTCCGACTTTTTTTGTTCCCTATTAATACACCGGCGACAAGTACTTTCGGTTCTACTGACTCGAAACCTGAGAGTCAGTGGTTTGTTGATGCTCTGAATTCTGTTCAGTTACAGGACGTGAATTCACCGACGGCTGTTTCGTCGGTGCCGGCCCCGGCAGGTACTCCTGATTTTTTGTTTGGTTTAGAGAAAGGACAAGCTCAACAACCTCCGCCTGTAAAGTTACAGGATCCGGTTCCTCCACCGCCGGTGCCGGAGGTTTTTGCTAAGGAACTTCATGCTAGTTCTGATGACCGGCATATAATCGGAGATACTGTAATTTCGCCGGCGGCTGCGGATTATCAAAGGCAGATTCAGGAAATGCAGAGGTTGCAGCAACATATTTCGAACCACGAACAAGCTATGTACAACAGAAAGGTTGATGAATTTTATCAGCAAAAGGGTCCTCCGCCGCCGCCGCAACAGGCGGTGCCGGTGACTAATCCGGCGACGTTCTGGCAAGAGCGTCATATGACTACTGGACCATACCCAGCAACAGCAGTTCAAACCGAACAACCTGTATACATACTTCAAACACCTGCCGGAGTTTATCAAACTCCGGCGATGCGACCGGTGACTAACCAAGTGGGTGGTCAAGCTTATTACGGCATGCAGCGCGTGATGCCGGAGGTATACCGCGAACAGCCGGTGTACGGCGGAGTTCCGCCACAGCCAACAATTCAACAGCCGAAGATGGGAGGAGCTTACACGTCTGAAAATATGGGGATGGTGCGGCCACACGCGCCGGCGGAGGCAACGTATACACAAGTTGGGTATGATAGTGTAGGGAGACAGGTGTATTATACTGCACCAGCAGGTGTTATGCAACAACCAATGCAGCATCCTGCGGTGGCTGCTGCTGCCGCTGCAGCGGCGGTGGACGGGAGGCAGAGTGGTGGCACCTTGAATCCAGAGGGTAGAATTATTGGCAAGCCTTGAATCTTATCCTTTTTCTCTTTCTTGTTTTTAAGTTCATTTTTAAGTGAAGATAGAATTCTGTATGTTTAGTATTTCTCTGAAATTTTTATGTAATGTTTTGTGGGATTGGGATATCAGATATGCAAGTGAAAAAATTATTAGTAACTGATGTTGATTAAGCACGAACCTAAACTATGTTCAAGAAGAAAATGTGGCACATTAATTGTTAATTTATCTTACAAGAAAGACATCCTCATAAATATAGTATTAGTCTACATTTTAGGTTTCTTTGAGATGATTCGAGGCTCTGTTTGAAGATAAGTAATTAGAATGAAATAAATTAAAATTTTGGATATCAGGACATATGTCTATATCTAAGAAGATATGGAAATACTCGAATGGTATTAAATGTTTTAAGAAAAATCATACAGGCCCGTACGAAGGTAAATGCAAATACCCAAGGCCAAGAATCAAGGGCGGATTTATAGCCCAATGCAAATATCCTGCCGTACTAGGTACTTTATATATTTTAAAGAATTGATTAAATATTATTTACTTTCACTCATGATGATCTAAAAAGGTTAAATGGTACAATTGATTGAATGTTGAGTTATTTACCTAGAAGAATAAGAAGTAATTTTTATTTAATAGTTTTTAATTTTTTTTAATTAATATTGTACTCATGTTATAAAAAGTTCAGATTCGCCTCTACCAAGAATTACCACCATAACTAGACTTATAGCCTACTGCCACCACAGATTGGTTTACTTGCTTTTGCATGTAGTTTGAATACGCATGCACAAAAAGAGGCAAGTGTGCTAAAGTTAATACGAAGCAGTATGTACGCTGCGTTAAGAATATTTTTGAGCTGAGGTACAATTGGTAAGATAATAAGACCAAACAAGTTGGCCTGTTCCGTATTGATAACCTGTATTTGCAACTCGACTCTCTGTTTTCTTTTTCCCGTGGAAGTCTTGCGTAGATTTAAAGCACTAGCAATCTTTGTCTGATTCTACTAAATTTTCAAAGAAGCATCTACAAGAGGTTCTTTTTTCCAAAGCTTCATTATTGAAAAAGTGGTACCCTTGTGTGTTTCAACGTAGATGATATATTTTGCTTAGCGAAAAAATAATTCAATTAAACTTTGAAGCGATATTGACTTAAATTTAACTTAATATTTTAAAATTAAAATTTAAATATTTAAAAATTATAAAAATATTATAAGTTGTAATATTTCTCATGTTAACATACTAAAGAAAAATTTAAAATATTGGTTAAAATTAATATAATTTATCATTCAATAATAGAAATGTGTCTTATAAATTAAAACGGATGGAGTAATGGATTAGTAGGTTTTTGTTACTGTTCTGCCTATGGTACAGATCATAGGAAAGAAGTAAAGTTTACCAAATAAGTCGATTGGAACACATTATTCCAAAAAGATAATTATGTTGTGATCTAACAGCGACATCCCTTCAAGATTAATAAAATTAAAAAAAAAAAAAAAGAAAAGAAAAAAACTTGGCGCAGAAAATAGGCAACTCCACAAGCCACTAATCTACTAGAAATATGTACAAGTGGAACTATTGGTGATCTGTTAATTAACAGAGGCAGTTCTCCATTTTCCAATGGCACCTTTTAGGGGTGAACTGGCAGTTGAACGTGGACTGAGTTTTGAACAACACTTGTGTTGGAAAGAAGGGCCGTCGTAAAAATGCAAACTGAACGTCAGCTCAATTGATGCCTAAAGCGACTGCTTCATATTGAAGCAATAAAAGAGTAAATACTTCAGTAATAGAAGCATAATATAGTTGAATTTGCTAGGAATCTGAAATTAGATAATGCCACTTTTGTTGACTAACCAATGACCCTTCATTCTCAATATTATTGATGTTATTCTCCCCATTATTTAACCCCTCATGACATACGATTCTTCTGCTTCTATTTAATTTATCTTACATTACTTGCATCTGACTGTAATAACACCATTTTTCTTCAAACAAGAGAAATTATATGTTAAAATTAAGCCCTAGGTCCACCATGTCTGAGCTTCTCGTAAGGATCGAGAGAGTAGAGAAGAGAGAAGAAGAAGAGAAGAGATAGAGAGAGAAAATGTTCAGCCATTTTCGTAACTGATGAGATAAAATATATTGAATACCCCTTATATAACAAACTAACCGACCTTTTTACACTTAACCATCAACTAACTACTTATCTACACCTTCTAGAACGCATTAGTTAAATAGCTATAGCTACAACTATACTAAACTAATAATTTCTACACTCCCTCTCAAGTTGAGATTCGAAAATATTTTTCATTCCCAACTTGGAAGACCAGGACTGCGTGCTGTTGGTGTCATAGTGTCTTTGTTAAAATGTCAGCTGGTTGCTCATTACTTTCTATGTGTGAAGTCTTAATTAACACCTCTTGAGTCTTTTCCCTTATGAAAATGACAATCAATTTCTATATGTTTTGTTCTTTCATGGTAGATGGATTTGCAGCAATTTGTAATGCAACTTTGTTATCACAATATAGCTCCAGAGGTTCTTTAATATCTACTGTTAGCTCCGTCAATAAACCATTCAACCATGTTAACTCTGCCACTGTATGTGTCATACTTCTGTATTCAGCTCCAGCTGAACTCCTCGAGATTTTAGTCTCTGCTTCTTTGCCTTCCATGAGATAAGAGAACTCCCAACTTGATTAAAAAACCTGTAATTGACTTCTTGGACATAGGACATGATCCCCAATCTAAATCACAGAATCCCTGAACTCTTTCTGCACTATTGCTTGACATGAGAAGTTTAAGTCCATGCTGATCCTTGATGTTCTCACAACATGTAGTGCAGTTTCATAATGAGACTTATTTGGAGCATGCATAAATTGGCTTAGACAATGTACTGCATATGCAATGTCAAGTCTTGTGATTGTCAAATACAGAAGCTTGCCAACCAGTCTTTGAAAAAGACTTGTGTCCTCCAAGACACTGTCATCAGTGTTCCCGTTCACAATTTTATCAAATTCTGTGCTAGTAAGTTTCAAGTTATGTTCCATTGGAGTTTTCTTGGGCTTTGAACCTGAGAGTCTTGCCTCTGAGATCATCTCTAAGGCATACTTTCTCCGGGACATAAAGATGCCTTCTGCTAATCTAGCAATTTTAATTCCTAGAAAGTATCTCAATTCTTCAAGATCTTTCGGTTTGAAGTTCTGATGCAAAGCTGCTTTTTGATTTATTAATTTCCTGTAACAAGTAAGTCATCTACATACACAAGTACAAGAACAAACTTTCCATTAGTTGTTTTAGTAAACAATGAGTAATCATGTCTGCTTCGATGAAAGCCAGACTTAAGAAGTGCTTGTGTTAGCTTCAAATTCCATTGCCTAGAGGCTTTCTTTAAGCCATAAAGGGATTTGAGTAGTATACACACCCTATGCTCCCCCTAGCTACCAAATCCCTGAAGCTTAGAGCCTGTTTGGCCAACCTTTTCGGAGGCCAAGAGTACTTTTTGAATAATTTAATGTGTTTGGCCAAAATAAAAAAGTACTTTTGACCAACAGCAGAAGTAGTTTTTCTGCAGAAGCAAAAGCAGAAGCAGAAAATTAATTTATTCAAGACAAAACTATCCTCATCATAAATTTATATTTTTCAAATTATCCTTTACATTTTCTTTACATATATATATGTAATATTTCCCCTACTTTAATGCGTTAGCAGTGTGAGATAATAAAAATATCGAGTCATCTTCAATTTGAATGGTAAAGATGAGAAATTTACTAATATCGATTGCTAAAAAATGAATAAATAAAACAAACTATTTTCTTATGTACAAGCAGTATTATTTAAATTGATCTCCAAATTTATTTTACTTCTCTACTTCCGATCCTAATAACTTTCGTTTCAAAACCCTTTATCTCCAAGAGATTTCTACCTCTTTTCCTTCTAACACATCCTATCACAGCTGTAGGAAAAAATAAATTCTGAAAATAGTAGTCCTAATACGAAAAATGGTGAACAATTTTAATTGACACCCAAGAGAGTAAATTCTTTTGAAATTATAAGGTGTTTCTTTATAACCGTTGGAAGTACTACAACGACTTTATGTTGAACTTTTCTTATATATATATNATATATATATATATATAAAAGATACATGAATCTTTCAAATTCGTTTATTGTCTTTTCATTGGTTTTTGCTTCTTCTTGAATAATTTTTTTTTAAAAATTTCTACCATTATTTTAAAAATTAAAGATATCAAATACATGAATCATCTTGTAACTTTTCAATTTCTTTTTTGATTTTTCTTGTTTTTGATGTTTTCTTTGACTAATCTTTTTTTTTTTTTTTAATTTCTCTAAATTAATAAATCTCCTAGAATTCTCCCAATAACTTTAATAGATTCATCTCCTTGAATACTTTATGCAAAATGAGGAGTCTTATCTATTACTATAAATAGACTTCTTCTCCTTTTTTCTTGTGCAGATTCTTCTTCTTTGTCTCTTATTTCTCTTTAAAATAACAAACTAACAACCAGTACAAGTACTTTTTTCATAAGGTATATTTTTTTTTTTGTAATGTACCAATTTATTATACGCAATGTCTAGTATGTACTTTTATTCTTTTTTAACGTGCTTGCATGTAACAATGATAACACTGATTTCTAATAATATGAATGATTAATAGTTGAAACATTTTTCCTTGATGCTCTTATTCTTTGTATCTTTCTCTTTTTTTTATTTATTTAGTTCTCCATTTGTTTAATATTATTATTAACCACATGTTCTTAATGCATGAAAGAAAATGAGCAAGAAAATGACATTGGATAACAACTCTGAGAAGGCTAAATGGGATGCAGAAACTACAGAACTATTTTTAATATATGTGTGGAAGAAATTTTAGCAGGAAATTGTCCTGGAACTCACTTCAGTAGATTAGGATGGTCTAATCTGGTGCAAAAGTTTAATGACAAAACCGGAAGAAACTATGATAAAGTTAAGTTGAAGAACAAATGGGACAGCCTCAAAGGTACATGGAAAGAATGGGATACTTTAGTTGGAAAAGAGACTGGTTTAGGATGGGATCCCGATAAAAAAATAATTCAAGCGACTGCGGATTGGTGGGATAGGAAAATAAAGGTACTTGTAATTATACTACGTAATTTTCGCTTAACATAATTTTATTTATTTATTTATTTGGCTTTGGTATTTTAAATTCTCTTGTTCTTTTTCACATTTGCAGGAAAATCCAAATGTAGAGAAATTTAGAGAGAAAGGTTTACAACATCGACAACTAATGGAATACTGTTTTAAGGATGTTGTTGCAACCGGTGAACATACGCGGGCACCGTCATCTGGAGTGTTACCAGATGGTATACAAGGAAGTAGTTGGTTTCAACCAGAACAACCATTTGAGTTTGGAATTCCTGTGGACAATAAAGAGTTTGGGAATATTGATGGCATAGAAAAGAATATGGAAAAAGGATTCGAACAAACTAATCCAGAAGAATCGAATTTGATTGAAAAAGTGCGTGGTAGTGAGAGTGGAGAGAGAAGAAAAAGAAAAGCATCAACTGCTATAAATGAAAAGGAGAAAAATAAATTCAATACCAGTCTAAGAATTACATTATCAATAGAGAAAATTGCTGAAGCAATACAATCATGCTCTTTAATGAATATGAGGTCAAAAAACTCTTCATTTAGTATTAAGTATGTAATGGATGTTGTTCGTAATTTACCCGGCATGATTGTTGGTAGCGATTTATGGTGGAAAGCAAGTGTGCTACTAGTCAAGCAACCAATGAGAGAAATATTTTTAGCACAAGAAGATCCAGAGTTACAATTGCAGTGGTTGGAAAAGATGTATGAGCTTCAAAAAGAATAAATTTATTTTATATTACCTATTATTATCTGCATTTTATTTTTTCTAGTTATTGAAACTTTATATTTGCTTTAAAATGTTGTTCTAGTTATGCTTTATGGTTATTGGAATCTATATTTGACTTTTATTCAAGTTACTAATATTTATTTTGAAATATTAGAATTTTATGTCGTTGTACTTAGGTGATTTTTAATTTTATTTTTATAATAAGTATATAGATTGTTATTCAAGTAATTTTATTTTATTCTTTTTCTTACAGATATGTCATTCACCATAAATAATGATGAGCATGTTGACGAAGTTCTTATAAATAAAGTAGATGACGATGATGATGTATTTGATTTGGTAATTTTCAGTGTAGCTCTCGCATCGGAATATTATTTAAAATTTTGTCTAAAAACTCCATGCAGAACTTCTCCTCATACAGGATTTTATTTCATTAAGGAGATACTTGAAGGGCATGATAAGAGATGTTATGAGATGTTTAGGATAGAAAAACATATATTTCTTGACTTATGCAAAACACAAAATGAACAATATGATTTAAAAGCAACAAGAAAATTGACCATAGAGGAATGGTTGCTATGTTTTTACTGGTGGTCAGACATGGTGTAGGGAATCAAATGACTCAAGAACAATTCAAACACTCTGGAGAGACCGTTAGCAGACATTTTTATCATGTTTTAATAGCATGTTTGAAATTGGCTATGGATATTATTAAGCCAAAAGATCCAACCTTTTCTGATATTAATCCTAAAATAAGAGAAGATGATAGATATTGGCCTTATTTCAAAAATTGCATTGGAACTATAGATGGCACACACGTGCCTTGTATTGTTCGCTCTAGGAACAAATCCAATACATTGGTTAAAAAAGGCTTCACTTCACAAAACATAATGGCTGTATGTGATTGGGACATGTGCTTCACATTTGTATGGCCTGGGTGGGAAGATACTGCACATGATGCTAGAATATTTGATCAGGCACTTAGAAGGCAAAACTTTAACTTTCCTCATCCTCCATCAGGTAAGCAACACTAATACTATGCCTTGTGTTAGTTTAATATGTAGATTTTATTTTTATTCATCTTAATTAACTCTTTTTTACTTGGTGTAGACAAATATTATTTAGTTGATTCAGGCTATCCAACAACGATGGGTTATTTAGGACCATATAAGGGTGAGTGATATCATCTCCCGGATTTCAAGCGCAACTCTTGTTTTAGAAATCCAAATGAAACATTCAATTTTTTTCACTCCAGTCTTCGATGTATAATTGAAAGAACATTTGGAGTCTGAAAAAATAGGTTTTCTATTTTACGCTCAATGTCATCTTTCAAGTTTAACACTCAGATTCATCTTGTTACAACTACCATGGCTATACATAATTTCATCCGACGACGATCTTCTACTGATAAGGAATTCAACTATTATACTAATGAAGACATTACTGTAGAGATTGAGGAAGGAGATGGGCCTTCTGGTATTCCTTTAGAAATGCAAGACAAGTCTTCTACTATTATGGAGGCGTTGCGTGATAGAATTAGAGATGAAATTGTTGAAAAATATTATCATGTGTGAGTGACTTTGCTTATTATTTCATGGTGTAAATAACAAGTAATTATACTAGATAAAATTATTGCTTTGGTATAACTATATATATTACAATGATTTTATTTAGTATGTATGTTTACTTTATGTTTATATTTTAATTAAATTAAATAAAAAATAATAACAGTCTCTAATAATAAATATTAAAATTTATTTTTTTTAAAAAATAATTATAAAAGTTTGGTACTATCCTTTTTGATAATTTGACACTCAAAAGTACTTTTTATAAAGATTGGCAAACACAATTTGTTCATCAAATATTGTAAAAAGTACTTCTTAAATGAATTGGCCAAACACAAATTATTTTTTTTCAAAAGTACTTTTGAAAAAAGTACTTTTCAAAATAAGCAGATTTGGCAGCTTGGCCAAACGGGCTCTTAGTCATGTAAAATTCTTCATGTAAGTCTCCATTTAAAAAGACATTATATACATCCATATAGTAGATTGGCCATTTTCTGAGTGCAGTAATTGCTATAACAGTCCTCACTATGGTCATTTTGGCCACAGGTGAGAAGGTTCATGAAAATCAATCCCCTCTTGTTGGTTATAGCTTTTGCTACCAGTCTGGCCTTAAACCTTTCTACTGTGCCATCAGCATTGTACTTAATTTTGTACATCCATTTACATCCTATAGGGACTTTGCCAGGAGACAAATTCACTACTTCCCGAAGTGTTGTTTTGTTATAATGCTTCAATATCAAGTTTCATAGCCTTGATCCACCTGTCATCTTTAACAGCTTAGGAAAATAAGGCTGGCTCAGTATCAGAAGAAAAAGAAGCTAGGTAGAATTGAAAAATAGGAGAAAATGTGAATAAGGAATGAATTGGTTTATAGGATAAAGAGATGAAGTAGATGCAGAAGTAGAAGGCAGAGGAGGATGCACATAGTCAGTCAGCCATATAGAAGGTTTAGAGACCTTACCTGACTTCCTGACTTGTGTGGGGCTTGTGACTGGGATAGTACTTGTGTTTGGGGCTACATCATAAGTATCAGATGATGATAGCTTCTGCTGACTCATTTGAAAGGTCAATTACAGTGACTTCTAGTTCAATATTGGTAGAGTTTTCTGGTTCTATGTTAGAAGAAGGAAAGATATCTAGGACAAGGTGACTAGGATTTGGATCAAGGATAACTGTCAATCTGTGTTTAGGGTGCCTGAAAGGAAAGATCCCTTCTTTGAAGACAACATCCTTACTAATCATGAATTTGTTAGCAGGAATATCATTTACTCTATATCCCTTTTGTGTTGGTGCATACCCCATAAAGACTCCAGGAATAGATTTAGGATTAAACTTGTCATGGAAATAAGTCTTTATGGCATAGCAAAGGCACCCTATTGTTCTCATGTGGTCAAAAGAAGGTGTTTTTCCATGGAACATCTCATAGGGAGATTTTCCTTGCAGAACAGAACTGGGAAGTCTATTAATGATATAGGTTGCTGTTAGAATGCAATCACCCTAGAATATTTAGGGTATGTTGGCTTGAAATCTTAAAGCTCTTCCTATTTCAAGAAGGTGCTTGTGCTTTCTCTCCGTAACTCCATTCTGTTGTGGAGTGTGCACACAACTGCGTTGGTGAATTATTCCTTTGGACTTGAAGAGATTGAAACAAAGAGTGTTGAAGAAGTCATGTCTATTGTCTGACCTGACACATTTGTCAATACTACCAAATTGGTTTTCTACTAATTGGAAATCTTTCAAAACAACATATACATCACTCTTTAGTCTCAAGAGAAAAGTCCATGTCATTCTAGTATAGTCATCAACAAGAGTTAGGAAGTATTTGAAGCCATTATAAGTACATACTCAATAGGGTCCCCAAACATCCATATGGACTAGTTCAAAAGAGCAACAGACTTAGAAGTACTAATGAGAAATGACGATCCAACTTGCCTAGCAAGAGGACAAACAGGACAATTACAAGTAGATGGCTTAGACAAGTACTTTTTTATTTCAGGTATATTTTGTAAGAATGTCATCAGAGCATGGCCCAGTCTTTGATGCCACAGGAATCTAGAGCTTGGGTGATGTGAGACTGTCATACAGTTGGAAGGAGAAGAGGTAGTAGCAAGTGCTGAAGGATTGAAGATGTAGATCCCTCCTCTGAGTCTACCAATCCCCTTCACCATGCCATTGGAGAGGTCCTGAAAGATACAAAAATCGGGATAAAAGTGGACAGAACTATTTAACTCTTTAGTGTATTTGGAGATAGACAACAGGTTATATCTGAATTCAAGTACATAGAGCACACCATGAATGGTTTCTAAGTTAAATAGATTGCAAGAACTAGTGTGAGTAACTTTTGTGCTATTACCATTAGGCAAATGTACTGAGAAAAATTTAGGCTCAGGTTTTCGAGTGATACTTGACAAGAGATTCAAGGATGATACCATATGATTTGAAATTAATTTATTTCTCGGGGCAAGGGTCTAGGGTTAATGCCAATCAATAAAACTCATCCCTTGCATTCACATTATGTGCCATAGGTCCACTATTGTCTTGTGTTCCTCTCCTCTTATTGTTTTTGAACTTAAAGCTTGGTGGATATCCATTCAGCTTATAGCAGGTGTCCTTGTGTGTCTTTTCATCTTGCAGTAGTCACATATCAATATAGTGTTTCTCCTAGGTCTCATGTTGGAAGCATTGGCAGTTACAAGTGCACTGCTAACTATACCAGCAGGTGCACCACCTAGAATTCCATTCTGTGTAGCAGATCCACTACTTATTCTCTGACTTTCCTCTTGAATAATCATAGAGTATGCTTGAGCAAGTGTTGGTGTTGGATGCATCATCAGTATCTGACTCCTTTGTGGTGCATAAGTTTCATTTAGTCCCATTAGAAATTTTATAAGTTTCTGCTGGTGTAAGAACACAACAAATTGTCCGGACTTCTCACAGCCACAACCAGGAAAAGGGATAATCGACTCAAATTTATCCCACGGATCATTCAATGTAGAAAAGTACACAGATATACTAGAGATTCCGTGTGTTAAGGAACTTATTTCCTTGTTCATATGATAGATTTTTGTGGCATTCACCTTATCAAATTTATCTTTCATGGATTTCCACACCTTTTGCGCATCTGAAGAGTATACAATTCCTCTTCTAAGTTCTGGTGCTACTGAACTCCTTATCCATGACTGGACTATAGCATTACAACGTTCCCATTGCCTTAACCTAAAAATGTCTTTCTCATACTGTTCTCTAGTACATGTTCTATCTATAAAACCTAGTTTATTCTTCACCAATAGTGACATTATCATAGACCTACTCCATTCCGAATAATTTTCTGTTCCAATTAGTAATTCTGGCACAAGTGAGATACCTAGCGTGGCCGAAGGATGCACATATAGCGAATCATTGCAATCGAGTGTTTGAGTGTTTGCATGTGATGATCCAGCACTCGTGTCAGGAGTATCGATCGCCATTTCAGCAGAGAATTGATGAATTTTGAAGATTTCACAAGTAATGAACAATTTCAGGAAAAAAAAAATGAGAAAAAAAATTGTTTGTAGAGATTAATGAGATGTTGAAGCTCGACTTTCAGAATTGCACAGAGCCAGGCTCTGATACCATGTTAAATCAAATCCTAGGTCCGCCATGTCTGAGCTTCTCATAAGGATCAAGAGCAGAGAAGAGAGAAGAAGAGAAGAGAAAGAGAGAGAAAATGTTCAGCTCATTTTCTTAACTGATGAAATGAAATGTACTGTACAACCTAATATAACAAACTAACCGACCTTTTTACACTTAATCATCAACTAACTACTTATCTACACCTTCTAGACAGTACTAGTTAAATAGCTTTAGGTACAACTATACTAAGCTAATAATTTCTACATGATATGATAAGGTTTAGAAAAGATGACGAATATAGGATATGAGTAAGCTTATTTGGCTGTCGGAAGATCTCTCTTTCTACTTTATTAAACTCTTTTCTTGTGCTGGAGTTTGCTGATTTCAGAACTTCAAAAGGTTTGTCCTCCTTCAAATTAAATTTGTTTTGGATACATATTTATTCATGGGGACTTTCATTGACATAGGTGGAAGATGTTGGTCGATGGACAATGGTGAATCTAAAAATTTTAAGCTGTGAGTGTTCAACTGCCTTAAATCTCGAAGTGCTACTTTGAGATTGGGTGTTCAATCAATACTTTGTATGTTATTAGTAGTTTCTAGTACAAAAATTAAATGTTTGAGTAACGCAGAATGGATGTTTGAGCAACAAGTAACAAAATCATAGGTCACTACCGATGGGATATGACGAACGGAAAATAAAAAAAGATATTTATTCACTAAAGTCTCTCCTAGAAGAAGAATTGACGAAGTATTAGATATTCTTGTATAAAGTCAATCACTCCTAATGGCTAGGCAGAGTCTACTGTAAAAAGGATAGCTTCATTGAAATACTTGTTTGAAAATAGCTGCTCCCACTAGTAGAAAATTTCTAACGCTATAAGGTATGGCTACAAAGCCGAATATGTTTACTGTTTTCCTCGACTTGCATAATATCAAAGAATTTAAAATTTTATCAATTCACCCATTTTTTATTTAATATTTTAGATACAGTGATAGTCGCGTCTATATCACCAAAAATCTTGGCTCCAGAGGCGGACTTATGTACATAGAAGAGGGGTCACTGGATCCTGTTAATTAACCTCGACAAAAATACTAGACCCACATATGTTCATATAAATTGAAAATGTTTATATATTTTGTCTGAAACTCTTAAGCTTAAAAATCTAATCAGCACTAATTGAGCAGTCTGCTCATGACCGCTGCCACCTTCAAATCTGGGTCCGCCTTTGCTTGGCTATTTATTTTCGGATGCATTTGCATTATTAGTACTAATATTCTATCCACAGATCTTTCTACTTCCCCAGCTAAAAGGGTACTCGTATTCTGGCGTGCATAATGCATACCATTAATCCACTTTTTGATCGATGAGTATTATGAATAGATAAAGATGCAGTTCTCTTCTTTCATTTTCTCAACCAACCGACGCCCTTTCTGTACCTTTCAATCCTAAATGTGACATTTCTCAGCATAAAATGACAGAAAAAACAAACAAATAATGACGAAACCATTTATGTGCCGGCGACGTGAAAACTTGACACATGCATATTATACGTCTCTTGCTCTGTCCAAATGAAAATGAAATTTCTGTAGCAGTATCACTTCTTGATATTTGATAATACTGATATTAATTTGATTTGGCTCCATCATTCTTAGATCTTTTTGGTTATTGTCCATCCTTTTCTTTGTAAGAAAAGGTACAAAGAAAGAACTACGAAATTGTCTTTGACCTAACTAGTTGCAGTCCCGGTAATATTTTATTTTGCTTTCTTGATACATAGAAAAACTGACCAAACTCGCCCGATACAACTATTACGAAATGAATAAATGTTAGAAATTTTCTGACAAGAAACACTGTTAACGTGCATGGTACCGTCATTTGCGTGAGATGGCTCCTACAGCTCGTCATTCTATTTACCTCCTTTGTCCAAAATTAAATGTTAGTTTAGGACGTGTCAAATTTAGGTTTGATACCATTTAATTAATTAAATTATTTAATGTCACGACGCAAAATCTAACTATTCATTATGGAACCTAATCCAATTCGTCAGGTAAGTCAATTAACAACTATCCAAATTAATGAGTTTTATTAAGAAAAGAAATGATATACAACTGCTTTTATACAAGAATTTCCCATGGACTTGTAGTACAAATCATGAGCTTCTAAAATATAGAGTTTACAAAGCTGGTTTAAAATAAATTACACAATCTGTTTGAAATATACATGAACATATCTGAAATACTAAAGCTACCAAGAACTAGTGATAGCGCTAACTACAACGCAGGTACATCTTCCGACCCAGCTCTCGCCGTACGCAGCAACATCAGCATCCAGCATATGCACGCAAGGTGCAGATGTGTAGTATGAGTACAACCGACCCCATGTACTCAATAAGTAATAAACATAACCTTAGGTTGAAAGTAGTGACGAGCTGGGACAAGGGTCAGAATACAACTTCAATAACCAGCAACAGTTCATAACAAGAAATAACTCAGCTTGTTCACAGTTACAAAAAATAGGCATGCTTTTCCAGTATAATAGTAGAGCCCAAATCTTTCACCGAAAACCCTAAAAATATACGAGTAAGTTGAAAACTGTGATTTTCACAAAAACCTTTCAACAATAAATAAGATGTTTCATTTTCAGATAGCACGAGGAAGATACTTCTCTATGCCTACACGTCAATATACAGGTGAAATCATGAATATCACCAAAAACGGGGTAGTAGAAGAAAATGCATCTCTATGGATGTATTTCAAGTACGCATGCCAAATATAATGTAGTTCAGTGATGAACTCATATACTCACACTCTCAGAGTACTCAATTTCACTATCTCGCACTTCCAGTCATCACGCTTAATCACTCGATAAACTCAGTCACTCAGTATTGTACAGGGCAGATCCAAACATACTAACTACTAGCAACTGCGCTGACTGGGGGTGTGCAGACTCCGGAGGGGATCCTTCAGCCCAAGCGCTATAATCCGCATGGACAACTCACGTGCTGCACGGATAACTCACATGATATAGTATCAATATCTGGATCCGTACAGACTCACATGTTGCACGGATAACTTATATGCTATAGTATCAATATCTGGATCCGCACGGACAACTCACATGCTGTACAAATAACTCACGTGCTGCACGGGCAATTCACGTGCTATAGTATCAATATCTTCACAATCAGGCCCGCGGCCTCACTCAGTCATCAATCTCTCTAATCTCTCGGGCTCACAACACTCATGCTAAGCAGCCCAAGTCAATGATATGAGATGCGATAATATATAATAACAAAGACTGAGATATGATATGTAATGATGAATACGATTGAGTACATAACTGCAACTAAATAAATAACTCAACAGTAAGGAATGACCACTGAGGGTCCCAATAGTACCAACATATAGCCTAAACATGATGTCTAGCATAAATTATAGCTCAAGTGCCCTAACACATAGAGTATAGTAAAAATATTCAGATAAGATAGCTACACGGTTCCATGAAATCGACTAAATTATAATTCACACAGTGCACGCCAACACGCCCGTCACCTAATATGCGCGTCACCTCAACATTAATCACATAACACGTAATTCGAGGTTTCATACTCTCAGCACCAAGTGTGGAAGTGTTACTTACCTCGAAAGAGTTAAATCCAATGCCGAGCAAGCCAAACGATGCTCCAAAATGCCATCTTGCGTGTACCGACCTCCTAACGGCTCGAAACTAGCCTAAAGCAACTATAATATATCAAATAATGCCAAAGGAAACACGCCCAATCGATAAAGGTCGAATCTTTAATCAAAATCCCAAAATCAACCCAAAAGTCCAACTTGGGTCCGCGCCTCGGAACTCGATGAAACTTATAAAATCCGACAACCCATTCAATTACGAGTCCAACCATATTAGTTTCATCGAATTCCGACTCCGAATCGATGTTCAAAACTCAAAAACTCACTCTACGAAACTTTAGGCTAACACCCCCAATTTCTCTTCAAAATTAATAATCCAAATGCCAAAAACGAGAATAGATTCATGAAATATAATAAAAAATGAGTAGAGAACACTTATCCCAATTCACATGGTGAAATTCCTCTCTAAGGTCGCCCAAACCGAGCTCCAAAATCCCAAAAATGTGAAAATAAAACGACCAAGTCTCGAAATATAGTCTGCCCAGCTTCATCACATTTGTGATCAACTCATCGCATCTACGACCCCCGCTTCTGCGGTAAATATTTTGCTTTTGCGAAGAATCCCTGAACCAGCAGCCATCGCTTCTGCTATCTTCTACCCGCTTCTGCGATCGCACTTATACGCGTACTGAACCGCATATGTGGTTGCGCAGATGCGCCCATGCACCCCCACCTGCGACCCTCACGTCCAGTTGTCCTTTTTTGCTTCTGCGAAGAAGACCCCGCATCTCTGAAGTTGCTTCTGTGACCAATAGTCTGCAGATGCAGCCACACAGAACCAACAGTCTTAGCCAAATGCAACATGCGACGAAATGTTCCGAACCTCGTTCGAAACTCACCTTAGCCCCTCGGGACCACGTCCAAATATACCAACAAGTCCCATAACATAACACGGACCTAGCCGAGGCCTCAAATCATGCATAGCAACACCAAAATGACGAATCGCACATCAACTCAAACTTAAAGAACTTTAAACTTTCAACTTTCAAAACTCGCGCCGAAACATATCGAATCAACACGAAATGAACCCAAGATTTGCACATAAGTCCCAAGTGACATAACAAATTTATTCCAATTCCCGGAACCACAATCCGAATCTGATACCTTCAAAGTCAACTCTCGTCAAACTTATGAACTTTTTCAAATCTTCAAATTTCAATTTTCGCCAATTAGTGCCGTATCCTTCTAGAAATATCCAATTGCAATCTGGACATACGTCGAAGTCCAAAATCACCGTCTGGACCTAACAGAACCATCAAACTCCGTTTCGGGATTAAATTCACAAAAAGTCAAAATTGGTCATCTCTTCCAACCTAAAGCTTGAACAATGAAATTCATTCTTCCAAATCGATTCCGATAACCTGAAAACCAAAACTGACGATTCACACAAGTCATAGTACATCATATGGAGCTACTCATGCCTTAAACTACCGAGCGAAGTGCAAATGCTCGAAACGACCGGTCGGGTCGTTACATCCTCCCCCACTTAAACATACGTTCGTCCTCGAACGTGCCAAGAGTCGTTCCAAAGCCATCAAATCGCCGTGTAACCTTACCATGCACATACCTGGGGGTGATCTCACGTCACCCTATTCCATATAGGCCTTATAACACAACATAACTGAAGATCATTACTTCAACATTAGCCCGTAAACCACAAAATCCAATTTCCAACATCCGAAATTTCCTATAAGATCTGAATCTCGCATCTATAAACTGTATAAGTCTGAACAAGTTGTATCAAGCCATAACCATAACCCAAGATGTAATCACATGATATACCGCATAACTCCCGTACTTGTAGCAATAACTTCTAACCCCAATAACTGCTCAAAACAAACCTGGTATCGGTAATAAACCTAATTATAAAACAAAACCTCGCTGTAAAACCTTCGTCCACTGCCGATGATGAAATAAACATGCAGAAATTCATAACCACTCATCATATCAACAAGTCATGGAGCTCCCTCTCATTCGACAAGAACTATGACCAATTTCTACGCCGACCAGCGACATTATCCTTCCAAATATACCGCAAACAAATCTGATAGCACCCATTCTAGGTCCAATGACCTCATCTCAGCAAACACAACCATTTTATTGACATGCAACACCAATACAACCTAGAGCCACAAATCGTGCAATCTGTGCACCAATACGCAATAACTCAATACACCCAAAAATGAAAAATGACTCAAATGAGAAAATCGTCCCACAAGCTCAACAAGTATCACCACAACCGCAATGCTATGAGCCCATCATACATTGTAGAACCAAGACACATGAATCAATCACAAAGGATCATATCTCAACATAACGCTGTTATAATGAGTGACCCCATCCTAACACTGGTCCATGTGAAATACCTCAAGCCACAATGCTCAAAATCAACAACCATAGGCAATTCGGCACCAAGTACTCAAGTGCATGACCATGACCATGGAGAAGCAAACAACACAATATACCACAGCCTGGAAAGACCATAACCAAGGCGCAATCAATCACTTCACACCTCAATAACTATCTCGCTCAAATCCCGCTACAAGACCCAAACAGAACCGCACCATGTGTGCTTATAACCAACAAATCACAACCCCTCGTAGCATAGAGGAGTAACACATAGATCATATCAGAACACGAACAAGCTCAACTCTACCGAATGGCACATCCCTCGACTATAACAGCACGAAATCAACAAATGCGACCCGGTGTAGAATACACATTCTTATTGGGCCTGTCAATGGACCCCAAATCCACTTTGGTCACCCACAAATAGATATATAACCCTTCGAAAGTCCACAATGACTGAACCATAATACATATTATCATCTGGCTAGCTATGGTCACATCTTCACATTCCACAACCACGAAACAATCTGATTCTGAGAACTCCTGGTCTCCAAGTCCATAGAACACATGAATCACCATATCTGATCCCAACTCCACCGCCCGAATGTTATTCACATCTCTCATACACGATCATCCCGCGAGGAATACTTCTATAATTCTTTCGTACCACATAGCAAAATCTGAATATCAGCAGTCGATCAACCAGGCGAGTACCGCAATACCAATGAAGCATCTGTAAGTCAACACACATTGCGCCTTCTGAAATGTGCACCCTTCTCAGGAATTACCAAGTAGTTATAATATTCATCTAAATATCTGAATCTGTCCATGCGGTCCAAAATTCATGACCTTCCCTCCAAATATGAATTGTGACCTTGCACATGCAAATCTCAATCCCAAACAACATACCGTATCTATCGTGACATCATATGAAAAGTACAAGAATCTCATAATCAACTCTGAGTCACAAGCAAACGACATTCTCAATTAGCCAGCAACCTTCCATTTGATCTCATCCAAGAAAAATCACAACACGCAACATGCTCCTCATGCCAGCAGGAAATATACACCTCGAACCGTGGTAGAAACCATTGAGAACACTTTGGAATCCATTTGCACATAACCAAGCTACGCAAGTCGCCAAAACCCAAGAGCATTGCCACAAAACACCTGTAAAGACTCACCACATCATAAGAACCAAAAGAATCGATCATATTATTGCCATATTGATCCAACCTACTACTAAGCTGCCCTATTTCTCCGAGTTCCTTTCAAGTTGCCTTCTAGGTGATACTTCTCCTTGCCACAACACCACGATTCTTACCCAAAACTCACCACAAGAGACCCTAACATGAAACCACACACCCTAAAGCTCATACGCTATTGTATTCCCTCTTAAGCACCCCAAAAGTACCACAGCCGAGAAACCCACTCTGAAGAGACCTTCTGTGAGTCTAAAGCTGTTTCTTTCACCTTCTTGATACTGAAACGCATAATCCCTAATGATATAGAAATACAGCGAGTCTCGACACCATCTAATGTAAATCTCATATTCTAGCCATATACACATCTGAAAAATTCTCAATTGCTACATATAAATCTTGAACCCATTAGAACCTTCTCGAGAGTCATTTACTCTTCTCAACTCCCAATTGCACCACCCAAGTGGGCCGAACGACCTGTGCCCCATTAGCACAACAACACCGAAAGAAGTAACCCCACCTTAATGCAACCAAGTAAATTCCTACTCCATGCACACTACATCCGCCAGGAATAACAACTCAAATCATTCCACGATTTCTATATACCCATAAAATGTAATATAACCCGTATTCGGAAATTCTCTTACTCGAGTCATCCTCGATCTCAACCTCTGCAAGTCATAACTGATTCACAAGTATGCCTCAAACCGAAACCAGTACAGCACATAACCATGCAATCAAATCGTCGATAGCAAACTCCCTCACTTGGCTCAAAGCCATAGATCAAACACTCGATAACTCACAATACCCATACTCTATTACTACCATAATACCGCAGGAGATTCAACTAAATCCTTCATAAGCTCACATAACACAAACCATATAGTACCTCAAATCATCTACTAAGCTCGCATGTATCCTCGTGATAGTCAAGTCAACTATTACAACCGATCCAACTCAAATCGCACAAATATAACCCACTGGTAGAAAAGAAAACCTTCACTCAACATCCTAAAAATTACACATCTGTAGATAACCTCGCAGGTTATAACCCACCTGCTTGGCCTCAAACTGACATCTCTTTATACCCTTTCACAGCCACAACTACTACGTCATCGCTTAATCTTCCTGAGTCTGAACTCACAACAAGATATGAAAATCTACTTCGTCCCACAATTAAACAACATGAAAAATCTTCCAACACACTCACCACTCGAGACTATACATTACATCAAGACAAAAATCAAGTACCCAATAGTCCTTTTCACATCCCAAGCAAACTCTTCCCATCATATTCAAACCATCCAAACATATCCCGCAGTCACATCATACTCATCATACGGTCATCCAATCACTCGAGCAAAAAATTCCACTAATAAGGACATTACCGGACTTATAAGTCCAAAAGCACATGCTCACACAGCTGAAATCCCCGTACTCAAGCTATGGTCAAACCCGGCCTCAAGTCCTCTAGACTGGCCCATCATCAGCACACAGAAATCACATCTCGCACCTCATCCATGAAATCACAACCTGTCGATGCACAGCTGATAGCGAGCGCTCACATCCGCACACGAACGCGTGGAGGGAATTCAAAAAGTTATGTTTCAAGCTGAATAAGTTTCACACGATAAGGAAAGAAAGATGGTAAATTATCCTAAATGCCCTGTAGCCTCTCGAAAATAGGTATGGACGTCATCATACAGATCTGCAGGACTCTACTAGACACTTGCTCATGGCTTGTAAAACCTATGAACCTAGAGCTCTGATACCAACTTGTCACGACCCAAAATCCAACTAGTCGTGATGGCACCTAATCCAACCCGTCAGGTAAGCCAATTAATTTCTATCCAATTTAATGAGATTTATTAAGAAAATAATAATAATACAACTGCTTTTATACAAGCATTTCCCAAGGACTTATAGTACAAATTATGAGCTTCTAAGAAATAGAGTTTATAAAGTTGGTTTAAAATAAATTACACCATCTGTTTGAAATATACATGAACAGATCTGATATACTAAAGCTACCAAGAACTAGTGATAGCCATAACTGGAACGCAGGTACATCTTCCGATCCAGCTCCCACAGTACGCAGCAACATCAGCATCCAGCATATGCATGCAAGGTGCAGAGGTGTAGTATGAGTACAACCGACCCCATGTACTCAATAAGTAACAAATCTAACCTTAGGTTGAAAGTAGTGACGAGCTGGGACAAGGGTCAGAGTACAACTTCAGTAACCAGCAACAGTTCATAACAATATAATAAAGATGGAACAAGAAATAACTCAGCTCGTTCATGGTTATGAAAAATAAGCATGCTTTTCCAGTATAATAGTAGATCCCAAATCTTTCACCGAAAACCTCAATATTATATGAGTAAGTTTGAAAACTGTGATTTTTCACAGAAACCTTTCAACAATAAATAAGATGTTTCATTTTCAGATTGCATGAGGAAAATACTTCTCTATGCCTATATGTCAATATATAGGTGAAATCATGAAAATCACCAAAAACCGGGTACAAGAAGGAAATGCATCTCTATGCATGTATCTCAAGTACGCCAAATATAATGTAGCTCAGTAATGAACTCATGTACTCACACTCTCAGAGTACTCAATCTCAGTGTCTCACACTTTCTAGTCATCACGCTCAACCACTCGACACACTCAATCATTCAGTACTGTATTGGGCAGATTTAGCCCAAATATAATAACTACTAGCAATTGCGCTCACTGGGAGTGTGGACTCCAGAGGGACTCCTTTAGCTCAAGCGCTATAATCCGCACGGACAACTCACGTGCTTCACGAACAACTCACGTGCTATAGTATCAATATTTGGATCCGCACGAACAACTCACGTGCTATAGTATCAATATCTGGATCCGCACGGACAACTCATGTGTTTCACGGACAATTCACGTGCTATAGTATCAATATCTGGATCCACATGGACAACTCACGTGCTACACGGACGACTCACGTGCTATAGTATCAATATCTTCACAATCAGGCTCTCGGCCTCACTCAGTCAGCGATCTCTCCAGTCTCTCGAGCTCACAACAATCATGCTAAGCAGTCCAACTCAATGATATGAGATGCGACAATATACAATAACAGAGACTAAGATATGATACGTAATGATGAATACGACTGAGTACATAACTACAATTAAACAAATAACTCAACAGCAAGGAGCGACCATTGTGGGTCTAGATAGTACCAGCATATAGCCTAAATATGATATCTAGCATAAATTACAACTCAAGTGCCCTAACACATAGAGTATAGTAAAAATATTCAGATAAGATAGCTACACCGTTCCATGGAATCGACTAAATCACAATTCACACGGTGCATGCCCACACGCCCGTCACCTTGCATGCGTGTCACCTTAACATCAATCACATAACACGTAATTCGGGGTTTCATACCCTCAACACCAAGTTTGAAAGTGTTACTTACCTCGAACAAGTCAAATACAATACCGAGCAAGCCAAACGATGCTCCAAAATGCCATCTCGCGTGTACCGACCTCCTAACGGCTCGAAACTAACCAAAAGCAACTCAAATACATCAAATAATGCTAAAGGAGATAAGCTCAATCGATAAAGGTCGAATATTTAATCAAAAATCCAAAAACAACCCAAAAGTCCAACCCGGGCCCGCACCTCGAAACTCGACAAAACTTTTAAAATCCGTCAATCCACTCAATTACGAGTCCAACCATACTAGTTTCACGTAATTCCGACTCCGAATTGATGTTCAAAACTCATAAGATCACTCTATGAAACTTTAGGCTAACACCCCAATTTATCTTTAAAATTCATAATCCAAATCCCAAAAATGAGAATAGATTCATGAAATATAATAAAAAAATGAGTAGAGAACACTTACCCCAATCCACATGGTGAAATTCCTCCCCAAGGTTGCCCAAACCGAGCTCCAAAATCCCAAAAATGTGAAAAGAAAACGACCAAGTCTCGAAATATAGTATGCCCAGCTTCATCGCATCTGTGAACCCCGCTTCTGTGGTAAATATTTTGCTTTTGTGAAGAATCCCTGAACCAGCAGCCATCGCTTCTGCGATTTTCTATCCGCTTCTGCGATCGCGCTTCTGCGCACAATGAACCATGCACCCGCACCTGCGACCCTCATGCCCAGCTGTCCCTTTTCGCTTATGTGAAGAAGACCCCGCATCTGTGAAGTCGCTTCTGCGACCAATTGTCCTCAAATGCGGCCGCACCAAAACCAGCAGCCTTAGCCAAATGCAACATACGACAAAATGGTCCGATCCTCGTCCGAGGCCTCAAATCACGCATAACAACATCGAAATAATGAATCGCACATCAATTCAAACTTAAAGAATTTGAACTTTCAACTTCCAAAATTCGCGCCGAAACATATCGAATCAACCCGGAATAAACCCAAATTTTGCACACAAGTCCAAGTGACATAATGAAACTATTCCAATTCCCTGAACCACAATCCGAATCCGGTCCTCAAAGTCAACTCTTGTCAAACTTATGAACTTTTCCAAGCCTTCAAATTCTAATTTTTGCCAATTAGTACCGATTCCTTCTAGAAATATCCAATTGCAAATCGGACATACGCCCGAGTCCAAAATCACCTATAGATTTGCTTGGTATGCCACCCGACAGGGATATCAACTTTTGCATTGATTTGGTTCCGGGCACTCAGCCTATTTCTATTCCATTATACCGTATGACCCCAATTCAGTTGAAGGAATTGAAGGATCAGTTGCAAGATTTGATTGACAAGGGATTAATTAGACATAGTGTTTCACCTTGGGGTGCACTGGTGTTGTTTATTAAGAAGAACGATGTATCGATGAGGATGTACATAAATTATCGGCAGTTGAACAATGTCACTTCAAGAACAAGTATCTGTTACCTAGGAACCGCAAAAGCAACATTTTACACTAACTCACATCAATTAATTTATGAGATACTCTACAATTCCTGCCTCATAGATAAAACGTAACTCACGGACTCTTAAGTCACAACATATTTCGCATGGGAAACACTTTACACGATATTGTTGTGTCTAATGTATGAGATAGTCTATAACTCATGCCTTTAGAATTTAGATAAGAAATTTTGAAGCAACGATTTATTCCCATGAACAACGCTTTACGCTACCTCATTGTATTTAACTTATGAGATACTTTATAACTCTTGTCTTATAGGCAAAACTTAGCTCAAAGACTATAAAACCACAACTTATGTTTACGATGCATCATTATGTTTAGCTTATGAAATACTCTATAACTCTTGTCTTATAAACAAAAACTTAAATCTGAAATTTAAAATTATAACGTATGCATGCCCCATGTGATTTTTCCTAAATAGACTCTGATAGGAACCCTAGAGAACTTTTAAGCGAACTAGGAAGAGAAAACAAAAGAAAAATCAAAGAAATTAAAAGAGAAAATTGGAAGTGTGTAGTCCTAAAATATAATAAAGGGGACAATAGTTATTTACCATCGGCAAAAAAAATACACAAGTGCTAATAATCCAACCCTTATATTTCTTACCTCGTCCAAAAGATAAATAGTGGACCCATAGAAGGCCAGTCGATGCCATTTCCTGTACCGTGTCAACCTGGTTCACAACATAGAAGTTTAAGAAATCAATATTAACTTGAAATACTGAAAGAGGCAGGTAACTACGCTAGCGTTTAGACATAGATTTGGTTGAAATTTGAAAAATGAATTTTTAAAGATAAGATGAAAAATTATTTTTGAAAGTTGAAATTGTGTTTGGACATACATTTTACTTGACAAGAATTTAAAATTTTGTGAGTAGAAAACTTCAAAAACTATTCTAGAACTTTTTTTTGGGATTTGAAAATTTTATTTTCAAAATCTGCCAAAAAATAATTAAAATCTATAAACATTTTGGTGGATGCAGTGATGGTCATGGATATTGATATTGATATTGGGCCTGTAGTGTGGCAGTCTTCCCTGGACTGTTGCTCTAATGGGCCCTAAATCCAGCTAATTTGAAGTGCTAAGGCCTTAAGGGGTCGTTTGGTAGGCTGTACTAAGTAAAATAATTTCTGTATAAAAATTTAATCGGTCCAATATAATGTTTGGTTGCTCAATTCAATTTATGCATACCTAATACAAGGATTACTTATACGTCATAGGAGGACTTAGCTAATACCAAGGAAATCAAAGGATTACTAATCCCTGCATTAACTATACCTGGATAAGACCCTAAAATTATTAAACCGCCCCTCAAACCCTCAACACAGGTATGGATTAACTTTGGTTCAATTAAGTTGCTGCAATGTTGTAAAAGTTATATCATGAAATTAATGATTATGTTAATGATTATATAATGATGGGATTAAAAAAAAAAAAAATTGGAACTTTTTCCGTGAACCTACTGTTTTGGTTCTCTAATTTGGACAATGCAGTTATCATTCCATGACTGGAAGCAATTAGTATCTTTGACCTTCTGAGAAAGTCAATGTGATGGCTTCTGAAACCCCCGCTGTTCGGCAATTTGTGTACAACGAAAGTTTAGCTGTTAATTACACGATATAAATCCCACAAAAAAATAATACTACAATGTTTGTACAGTAGTCAACTAGCTCATGCCCTTAATTCAATTAAATGAAATAGAAAATCCCACAAATATTCAAGGGTATAATTGTAAAGAAGATTTTGAACAATTTTAAACCAAACACAAGCTTAGATTGTACTTTGCATAGCTAAGTTTTAATACAATGAACCAAACACTTGATAAAAAATAATCCCAAGACTACAATCCCTACTTACATTACTAATCCCTGGATTACTAATCCCTGTATTACTTGTGTTCGTACCAAACGACCCCTAAGGGTATAATATCATGAGAAGCAAAATAAAAGACAATTGAATTCTAACCTAATTTTCTTGCTATTAATTAGTATGTTACTATTATCTTTACCTTCAATAAAAACTTTAAAAATTTATTAAATTGTGCCCCATAAGTTTATTCAAAATTTCTAGTCTTAGTGGCTTGCATCTCACTACTGTACCAGTGATATGTTTCTTTTATTCGGCTGATCCTCTACAAATAACTTCCTGAATGATTTATGATTTACATTTATTGACTTAAAAACTTGAACCTCCCCATATTAGCAACCTTAAGATGTTACTTAAGTCTGGTTATTTATTTGAAAATTGTCCATCCGATTATCCAAGATGGGATGTTCCTACAAGTATTGGCAGGGCCACAAAATTAATAAAATTTGACCCCATTGATACAATTATAATGGTATGAGTGGGTAGAAGTTAGTTGACAGCTTGACTTTATGCATTCTCTAGGATTTAGTACTACATATTATCTTCAGTCATGGAAGTTTAGTACTATTATGTTTGGCAATGGCAGCAGATATGTGGCGTATTCTTGTGGTATTAAGGTGAAGAAATCCAATAATATAGTTTTATATTGCAGTCAGTTATTGTCAATCTTATCTTGACCTAATAATATTGTTTTATGCACTATGATTGTTCAATTTTTTTTAATATTGCGTAAGTTTAGTAATATCTTAAAAGATGCTTAGACTTTTTCCTTTTGATGGAAGCGCTAAAACGTCGCATTCTCCTGGATAATTGGTTTGCAGTAATCCCATGTTTCATGTTTGAAGGATCCTTATTTAATTCTCAAAGCTTAATTTAGTTACGGTACCTCCACTTTACAAATAAACCACATGACGGCCGTGATGTATATTGATTTGACTTTTAGAGAAGAGGTTGAAATACATATATGGACGATGATGAACTTGCAAGTATTATTAGGATCTTTACTTTCCTACTTACGGTCGATTTGACCGAACTTCTAAAATTATCTTATTTAAAAAAATATTATTGGTGAAAAACTGTTAGAATTAACAAGGAGGAAGAATGGAAGAAAATTAGTAATTTGGAATTAGCTCAACTGATTTGTCTGAAGCATAAACACCGACTTTATACAGTCCTAACTAACAATTAGGTACTCTTCCTAAAATAACTATAACACTCCACAACTTTTAATATGTACACTAAAGCCCATACTACTAACTAATGAACTAATATTTGCTTACACCAATACTACCCCTCAAGCTGGAGGGTGTAGGATGTTTAACACTTCCAGCTTGCCAAGGAGGAACTGATGTTGAGGTGATGCCAAGCCTTTGGTGAGGATGTCAGCTTGCTGATTTTTAGTAGAAACATACTGTGTTTGCAAAAGACCTTGTTTGAGTTTCTCCCAGATGAAATGACAGTCTATTTTGATGTGCTTTGTGCGCTCATGAAAGATGGGATTAGCAGCTATTTGCATTGCTCCTTTTGCTGTCTGAGAACATGATAGCAGGCTGATGAATTGGAGTTCCAAGCTCTGCAAATAAGCCTCGCAGCCATGCTATCTCAGCTACAACAGACGCCATGTTTCTGTATTCAGCTTCAGCAGTGCTACAAGACACTGTGTGTTGTTTCTTGGACGTCCTAATAGTTAGCAAAATTAACAAGATAACCACTAACAGACCTTCTGCTTATAAGACAAGGTGCGCAGTCTGAATCACAAAAACTAACTAAGGCATTAGCTGGCCCTCGTCTCATAATTACCCCTATTCCTAGTGCCTGTTTGAGATATCTCACCACACGAATGGTTGCATCCATATGGGACTTCTTTGGAGTCTGCGTAAACTGACTCAGAGTTTGCACTGCATAACTGATGTTTGGTTTTGTAACTATGAGATACAGGAGTTTTCCTATGAGCTTCTGATAGCATGTGACTTCCACCAAAGGATCAGGTAACTTGCTCCCAATTCCTTTATCAAATTCCAATAAAGTGAGCTTCTGATTAAGCTCTAGGGGTGTAAGAGAAGGTTTTGCACCACTCAATCCCATCTCTGAAATAAGCTCTAAGGTATACTTCCTTTGGTTAAGAAGGATTCCTTGGTGAGATCTCAAGACTTCAATGCCTAGGAAGTATCTAAGTTTACCTAGATCTTTGACCTTGAACTGTTTGTGCAATACTGATTTTGCTTCATTAATGAGTTCAATGATGCTTCCAGTTAATAGTAAATCATCCACATAGATCAAAATGATTACAATCTCATTCCTAGATTTCTTGGTGAATAAGGAGTAGTCATATACACTCTGACTGAAGCCTGCACTGAGTAAGGCTTCTATAAGTTTAAGGTTCCACTGTCTTGATGCCTGCTTAAGGCCATACAGTGATTTCAGCAACCTACAGACCTTTGTCTCCCCCTGTCTCTGAAAACCTTGAGGCAAGTCCACATAGACTTCGTCATATAAGTCACCTTGCAGAAAAGCATTGTATACATCCATTTGAAAAAGACCCCAGTCCTTAGAGGCTGCTAGTGTTATCACTGATCTGACTGTCACCATTTTTACAACTGGTGAAAAGCTCTCATGATAGTCTAGGCCTTCTTGTTGATTATATCCTTTGGCAACAAGTCGAGCCTTAAATCTTTTCATCTCTCTATTAGCCTTGTACTTGATTTTGTATACCCATTTTGAACCTATAAAGGACTTCCCCCGGGGGGGGGGGAGGGGGAGGTCCACTACCTCCCAGGTTTTGTTATCTTCTAAAGCTTCAATCTTTTGTTTCATAGCAAGTATCCATCTGTCATCCTTCACTGCTTCCTTGAAGCTATGTGGTTTAGTGACTGTTGAGAAGGCTATGATGTAATCTTTGTATTTCTGTGTGACATTTTCATAGGATAGAAAATTTGATATTGGATAAGGACAATGAGAATCCTTCTTGCTACCAACAAGATAGTCTTGCATCAAAATGGGAAGATGCTTTGTTCTAGTTGGCTGTCCAGTAAGGATAGTGGAAGTAGGATCAGTTGGTGTCATAAGAAGTTCAGCTAGGGCAAGTTCAGTTGGTGCCTCTGGTTCCAGAATTGCTGGATCAACACCACCTGGTACATCTGCTTGATCAGCTATACTTGTAATATCTACTTGATCAGCTACACCACCATCATCACCATCTATATTAGAAACTGCATCTGCTTGATTTGGTTCCTGGCTTGTTGAATCTGAGAGATCTGTATTCTCCCCCTGTTCAAGTGTGGCTTTTGATCCTACTGAATCCATAGTGATCATCTCTTCCCTTTGTAATGTCTCAAAGATATCAGCTATGTGATTTGAGGATTGATAAGTAGAAATAGATTGTTACTGGTGTGCTGTGATAAAAGGAAATATGAATTTCTTGAATCTGACATCCCTGCCGACAAAAAAAGGGTTAGTAGCCCTGTCAAACAGTCTATAGCCCTTCTGAGTAGTGGAATA
Organism: Nicotiana obtusifolia; assembly: GCA_002018475.1. Taxonomy (NCBI): domain Eukaryota; kingdom Viridiplantae; phylum Streptophyta; class Magnoliopsida; order Solanales; family Solanaceae; genus Nicotiana; species Nicotiana obtusifolia. The sequence goes on from MCJB01017002.1 coordinate 105,516, forward strand.
CACCATTAGGACATCTTCCATAACTCTAGGTCCAAATTTGTCTTCCTTCACCACATTGTAACATAGCACAAACAACCAAAAGTTCTCAAATGTGCTAGTGAGGGTTGTCTGACATGCAGCAACTCAAAAGGACTTTACCACCCAGCACTCTAGTAGGAAGTCTGTTTATAAGATAATCAGTTGTTTGTACACATTTCCCTCAAAATTTGCTTGGTATCCCAGCCTGAAACTTCAGTGCTCTAGCAGTGTCTAAGATGTGTCTATGTTTTCTCTCAGCCACCCCATTTTATTGTGGGGGTGTGCACACAACTACTCTGATGAATTACCCCATGAGTGTATAAGAATGCATTCCACTGATGGTTAAAGAATTTTTTGCCATTGTCTGTCCTAACAACCTTAACACAAGTGCCAACTAAGTATGTACCATACAAAAGAACTATTTTAGAAATATGATTGTTTCACTTTTCAGCTACATAAGAAAAATCCAAGTTGCTCTAGTATAGTCATTCACAACTGTAAGAAAGTAATGTTTATTATCATGTGTAGCAACCTTATAGGGACCCCATACATCCATGTGAACAAGTTGAAATGGCTTAGTACTTAGGTGCTCACTAACAGGAAAACTCAATCTATGTTGCTTAGCTAATGGAAAGATAGAACATTTATTTTTGTACTGTATTCTCTACTTTATTATGCAAAAAAGAAACATGTTGCATCACTGGCAATGAAGGATGTCCTAATCTCTTGTGCCAAATCTCTCTTGAATCTTTATTCTTCTCCAAGAACTAACATGAGCAGCTATTTGTTCTGTTCTTCTTCCTCTTAGCAGATATAGTCCACCAGTTTTCTTATCTATCCCCTTCACCCTGCCACTGTAAAGGTCCTGAAAGACACATAGTTTTGGCAGGAAGAGAGCACCACATTGTAACTCCCTGGTTAACTTTGAAACTGACATTAAGTTAAACTTAAAGTCGGGAACATACAACACATTTTCCAGTTTAGTATCTGCTGAAAATTGTGTACTGTCAATATGTGTAACATCAGTACTGTCTCCATTTGGTAATCTCACCCTTTCTCTTTTACAAATATCTACATTCTTAACATCATTCAATAATTTTAGTGAAGATGCTATGTGATGTGTGGCCCATGAGTCCACTATCCAGTTGTCATTATAGACAATTGACGCAAGAGACACAATATTACTTTACATATTAGCTTGTGTCTGATTGTGAGTGTGTGAATCCTTGTTGAGTAAGTGAAGTATCTACTAGTACTGTGTCTCAGTGAAAAAAAAACCCTTTCTACTGTACTACTCCCTGTGTATTAGAAGCTGATGGTCCTTCCACATTGTTGACTGCAGTGAAAGGTCCTTTAGGCCTATAATCTCTAGCCTGATGTCCCTTCTTTCCTTTGAAATCTTTAGGATAACCAATGATTTTGAAACAATGTACCTTAGTGTGCCCTTTCATATAGCAATGTTCACACTGTAGAAATTGCTTCTTCCCTCGAAAACCTTGACCTCTTCTAACTTGCATTGCCATAGGATCCATCTTTTCAGCCATTGCACTACCACCCATAGACTGTTGGCTTTCATCTTGTGTGATCATAGCATATACTTGGTTAAGAGTAGGTTCAGTCGTCTTCATCAAATCTGTCTTCGAGCTTGGTCATAGGTATCATTCAAGCCATCCAGAAACTGCATCAACCTCTGTTGATGTAAATGCACAACATATTCCTTTGATTTCACACATCCACAGTTCAGGGAAGGGACAAATACGTCATATTCGGCCCATAGCTCCTTGAATTTTGTGAAATACACAGCCATAGAGTCAGATCCATGTGACAATCTCAAGATTGCATGTCTCCCTAAATGAAGCTTTAATCCACGTTCGGGGAAGGGACAAGTACGTCATATTTGGCCCATAGCTCCTTCAATTTTGTGAAATACAAAGAATTTCATGTCTCCCATTCCTCATGGAGATCGTCTTCAAATGAAGCTTTAATGCATGTTCGGGGAAGAGACAAGTACGTCATATTCGGCCCATAGCTCCTTCAATTTTGTGAAATACACAGCCACAGAGTCAGATCCCTGTGACAATCTCAAGATTGCATGTCTCCCATTCCTCATGGAGATCGTCTTCAAATGAAGCTTTAATGCACGTTCCAGTAATGAACCCTAATTTACGCTTTGCTTTGAGAGCAAGGCGCATAGTACTCCACAGACCATAGTTCTCAGAGCCTGTGAGTTAGATTGGAATTAGCACCAATCCTGGAATGTCAGAGTAGGGTAATCGATCTTAGTTTTCTCCGCCATTGATGAGTGATCTCAAATTCAACTCAATTTACGTAATCGAAGAAAAACAGCAACAAAATCCTACCAATTTTACAGAAATTTCACTAATCTACCAGGAAATGAAGAACACAGTGACGAACTTCAACTTAGAAGAGATTAAGAGAAGATCTTACTGAATTGAGCTCCTTAGTCCATGAATCGTTCTCCACAGCTCTGATACCATGTTAGAATTAGCAAGGAGGAAGAATGGAGAAGAATCAGTAACTTTGAATTAGCTCAACTGATTTGTCTGATGCATAAACACCGACTATATACAGTCCTAACTAACAATTAGGTACTAACTTCCTAAAATAACTATAAATACCACAACTTTCAATATGTACATTAAGGCCCATACTACTAACTAATTAACTAACATTTGCATACACCAATAAAAACTATTTATATTTTCGCTAAATAATTTGAAAAGCACGTATGAGCAACAATTAATGTTTGACCAAAATTTTAAAAAATACTTTTAAATGTATTTTTATCAAAACTGTTTTTCAAAAACGTGCTTTTGGAGAGAAACTATTTTTTTCTGTTTCTCAAAAATTATTTCTGCTTCTGTTCAAAAACATATTTTTCTTCTAAGCTTAAAAAACAAAAACAAAAAACTGTAGGAAGTGGAGTGATTATTTAACTTTAAATTCATAGGATCATTTATAGGAACAATATGTAAATGCACAAAGTAGTAAAACTAGATAAAACAATGTATATATAGATGGTGAGAGGTCCACTAGGCACAACTTCTTCCCATAGTTGTCTAGTTATCACCACACATACTTTTTTAAGCCATATTAAACTATAGATTGCTACTAGTATCTGATAATTCTTACGACTTCGGAGTTTTTACATTTGATTTTACCACGCCTCACCCTTACACGTTACATGAGAAAAGCCACCTAAATATGTATAGTCCAATCTTATCCGCACTAAGGGCCCGTTTGGGGATAAACAAATTTTTTTTTTTACGAAATCAGTGTTTGGCCATGAAAATTTTAAATTTTATTTGAAGTTGAATTTTGAAATTTGAAAAATCCAAAAAGCTATTTTTCAAAAATTTTACTTCAACTCACTCACAAGAATTCAAAAAACAGCTCCAAATAGTATTCATGTCCAAACACAATCTAATTTTCAAATATCATTTTCACTTGAACTTTTTTTTTATATTTTTCGAAATTTCATAATTCTTATGTCCAAACGCCCACTAAGTCTTCCATAGAATCGGCGAAATGATGATTGTTTCAATTACTGAGCATGCCGGATAATAGAGATCATAGACTGGCAAATCTGGCATAATTATTAACTCACTCGTTAAAATCTTAATAGCACTGCACATTAAAAACAAAAAAAGTACCACCATGAGACGTGACTTTTGAGTAATTTTGTTCAAAGTATTATGTTCAGCAACAAGATTAAGACCTGATTTAACTCATGAAGCTCAGGGAATTAGCTAAAGGTTTGGACAATTTGTTTAAAATTACTTTAAATGGATAGTTTAGTATGCAGAAGACAATTGTGAATATGAAGAAGAGAATTCAGAGAAAATCTTTGGATATTTATAAATTTGATTCGTGTAGGAAACGCAAATCAGATATCTTTCGAACATCGTCATACTCTTGGATGAATTAATTACAAAGAAACGCTTCCAACAAACCAAATTCTTTGTTGGCCACCTGCTTCTTTGGCATCTTTTGCTTTCAAGTTCCGAACTTAATATATTAGGGATTTTTATCCAAAGAGCTGATCGAATTCACTTTACTTTTTCTAGCATATATATATATATATATATATATATATATATATATAAAAGCGGTTATTTAAGTTAATTCTTCAGCATCATTACTACAACTTAGTTCGTAAAAGTTGTTAATCTAAACGTAAAGTGATATGCTTTGATTTTAGTAAAATGCAAATTATATATGTTAAGTGATCACGCCCGACTCTAGTCCTAAAAAGGATAAGCGATCATTGTAAATATAATCTGGTCTAAATGTCTGGATTGAATCCCACAGAGAACTAAGATTTTGCTGTAACTGTTAAGTATCACTAAGAATACAAGCTCGAACAATTCTTAATTTATAAATATTAAGATTTTGTTTTCTTACTAATTAACTAGCAAATTAAAATATTAAATTAACAACTAAAGATACTAAGATTTTGGGAACAAGATTAAGGAGGCCTAGAGTTATGATTTCCCCAATTGTCGGAATCCTTCTCGCTACGTCTCCTATAATATCGCATAAGTATCATCTATTGATCGTGAGCACTTCAGGTGTCATAATTCTCTATCGAGTAACTACCACAATTTACTAGACATATTCTCTCGAACTATGCTAGCTAGCACTAGTTCACCGCTCACTAAGATCATACCAAGGTTTCTTTATATCTAATCCCACCTTTAAACCCTCCGTATTGATTTCTCACATACGTTAGGAGTGATGTTGTTCAACAACTACCTAAATATGTACCATTTCTCAAGCAATACACACTAAATAAGCACAGTCAATCGTTGGCCATTCAATCAATTGAAATAAGCATGTAATTAAACAAGTAGAGAAACCCAAAGATAGATCATATTAAACGTAATTAAAAGTCATCCTTTAAGAAGTTTCATCAAACCCTAGATGAGAAAGTTTAGTTACTCTCAACCATACTAACAATCATGATAATAATTGAAAGCATTAAAATACATATTAAGGTAGAACAGAAGAGAAAACTCTTGTGATTCGTTGCTTTCAAATATTTCGTAGCCTTTTGCCTCTCCACTCATATCTCTCCCCCTAAAAATGAAGTTTAGGAGGTATATATAAGGAAGGGTTAAGGTCTACACGTCCAAACATAATTAGGAAATAAAAGTGGCTCGGATAAGCATCGTCGGCGCAGGGCATTGTCAGAGGTGCCAACATTTCCCCGCGAGGCACCATCAGAGGCGCCAATCATAATGCCCTGGACAAAGCCTTACACTGTGTAGGACCGTGACTTTTCATTGCCTTGCACGTCTTCTTTGTTGCTCCATTTTGTTGCTTTGAGGTACTATTTCGTGCAACTTTTCTCCACTTCATGTCCAAGCATTCCTAAATATAAAATAAACTCTATTAAGCTTAATTGTCGCACAAATTAGCATTCAAACAACAAGCAAGTAGGGTAAATAACGTCAAAATATATGGAATTATTGCCGGACATCAACACCCAACACTTAAATGTTGCTCGCCCTCGAGTCAACCAACCAAACACTTCTCTTCAAGGACTCAACGAGCCACATATTCACAGCACACTAGACCTATGACCATTGTTGATAGTAACAATTAAGCTCTAGCATATGGGGTCAAAATACACTTCCCATACTCATGCCCAATTTCAAAGCTTCCAACCTAGGAACAACATGATTATAACTATCCTAGCCTCGAAAACTAACTCAATATCACAATGCACCCAAGGCTTGAATACTTAATCTAATAGAGAGGTCTAATAGTGTTACCTATCCTTTGTGAAACCATGTGCCATCACAATGAAATAAAGAGTAAGCAGTCTACACATCCAAATCACATGATCGAATATATTTTAAGTACTCACACATATGAAAAAAATCATTCACTCTCTCATAAGTCACATTCACGCAAAAAGTACCATAGACTTGCCAATTATGTCAACCTCTACTAATATAGGCCCGTTCGATCCGAAATCAATTAGGACTTTATTATGGTTGTAATGTGGGCTAAGGAACGGGTAGGATATATTTAAAATATAGTGGCTAACTCTCATAAGCACTTTAACGCATCACGTATTCAAATGTAAGCGCAAAATTTCTCCAATTCACTCCAACCATCACAAGATAGCTCACCCAGAATATTTTCCTTCTTCTTTACACACTGCTTTAGATCACATCCACTAGCAAAAATAAGAAACTTTTATTTATTCATTTCTTCTTTCCTTATTTATTTATTTATTTATTTATTTATTCTCTTTTACCTTGCCACTAGTATATTTTTATTTAAAGCACAAGTGCACATTTATTCCTTTTATTGGTTTCACTCAAAAGTTACCCCAAGTTTTTTCATTACTTCTTTTTAGTGCTCTCTTTACAATTCAAGTGCTTTAAGAGATCTAAGGATCAAAATGATTCAATTAAAAATAAATGAGAATAGGCTTGTAATGCGGGGACCAAAAAAAAAGCTTATAGGCTCAAAAGGGTAACTAGGGATGATTTTATTTATGATAGGCAACAAAACTCAAAAAGATCAAAGAACCTAACATACTTTTCAAATCGAGCAACACCTAGGATTTCTGTTCGATTCACATTCCGGGAAAGTTCTAGACTCAGATGCAATTACATGGACCATGCAAAGAACTCACTTCACACATGACGCATGGCTCACTAAGGTTAGTCCCATTTGGACTCTCAGTCAAACAAGTATTCACAAAGCTAACAGATATATTAAACATAAAGCACAAAGTGAACACAAGTCAAGCAACCAAAACATAGGAGTCATACCATATGCTATTCATTTTTATCAAGGCATCATCATATATTTAAAGCTAAGAGAAGGTGAAACACATGCCAAAACCTAAGAATGCAACCATCAAACAAGTGAAAAAATGCGAATCACATCATTTCTTCTCCTTTATTTCCTAAGTACTACCCTACTCTAAGAAAACAAATACTATTACTCGGTTAAAGTTACATCCCATGAAAAAGAAACGAGGGACAAAGAAAAACCACAGGAGATTATTACTACCTAAGAAAAAATAAAAAGACATATTTTTGTCTTTTTTTATTTTTTAATTTTTTTTGTACTTTTTTTTAGACTTTAATCCCTCAAGAAAACTGTCTAGGAGATCCATCATTAGGAAAATTCCAAATTCTTTTTTCCTAAAAAACCATCAATTAAACTAACACAACTAAAACAGCATAGAAAGTCACGCAGACAATTCCTCACCCCCCACTTAAAATTGTGCATTATCCCCAATGCACAACATAAATAATAAGAAGGTAAAAGAAACTCCCTGGTAGGCCAAAGGCCGAGCACTAGCAGCTCATGGGGTACTCAGACTTCTCCAGACCATTTTCCTTTGTGTGGGCACCCACACTTAGTTCTAACCATCTGGCTTGCTTTTGATTCTTTCCAATGGCTTTCCTTTCCATGCTCCTACAACATTAAAAAAAAAAAAAAAAACTACACGATAAAAATAAAACAATTAAAAAAATTAAATAAATAAAAAATAAAAAAATTAAAAAAAAAAGCAGTAAAATTGGGTTGCCTCCTAACAAGCACCTAATTTAACATCGCGGCACGCCATGAACCATTTTCTACCTTCACCTCGAGCTTATGAATTGAACCTCCAATTTGGCTTCAAGTTTTCGGGTATGCTCCAGGGGTGGTGGAATAAATCTAATTGGCCTAAGCAACCATTGTACTATTCTACACTTCTTGGCTTTTAGATGAGGTATGTAGTCTTGTCTTTCTGGCAAGAAAAATTCTAGAATGTAGGCATCTTGCTCTTCATTCCTTGACTCCTCAATCGGCTCGAATGACTCTATTTCCATATCATCATCCAAACACAATGTGAAAAAATATTTAGAGTGAGGAACAATGAGATCAAACGGATGAACTTCGGGAATTTCAACATCCTCAACATCAATGATACTAGAGTCAATAAAATTTATATCCTCAATGTCTCTGGTTGACTCTAGTCTCACGTCTTCAACATCGACATCCTCAAATTGTGGTTGACTAGGTTATTGATGTTCTACTCTGACCTCCTCCATTAGCACCTCGAATTCACGCTCTTCTTAGCTACTATCCTCAATATTGGTTTGTTGAGCATTAAAAGCTTCAACCACTTGATTCACTAGAACCTCCAAGTTGCAAATAGTTGCCTCTTGCCTTTCTATCTGCATTTGTTTCTCATTATTTTATTCCAGAAGGCACTTTAAAATATCCTTGATCTTCTTCAGGTTCGCATCCCCAGGTTCTTTGTTCACATTAACTTCACAAGTAGAACCATCATAATCAAAAGTGGGGGGATGATAAGAAATATAAGTGAAAGTGACCATCTTGACTACCACATATATCACACACATTCCACATGTAAGATTGAGTTGGTGCACATAACTCGCTCTCGAAAATATTTTGATAATTTTGCGATGGGTAGTTTCCTCCACAATATGCATAAGGAGGATCAAAAGTAGAATTACCAACATAAAAAGTCTCATAATTCCAAGATGTCATATTTCTCAAATCAAAAATAAAAATAAAATAAAAGTTCAAACTTGAAACCTAGCAATATGTATAACTACAGCTACACCGTTAGTTCCCTGGCAACGATGCCAAGATTTGATCGCCCAACTCTAGTCCTAAAAAGGATAAGCGGCCGCTGCAAATATAATACAGTCTAAAAGTCCGGAGTCGAATCCCACAAAGAACTAAGGTTTTGCTGTAACAGTTAAATATCATTAAGAATACAAGCTCGAACAATTCTTAATTTATAAATATTAAGATTATGTTTTCTTACTAATTAACTAGTAAATTAAAATAGTAAATTAACAACTAAAGATACTAAGGTTTTACGGACAAGATTAAAGAAGCCTAGAGTTATGATTTCCCCAATTGTCAGAATCCTTCTCGCTACGTCTCCTATAATATCGCCTAAGTATCCTTTATTGATCGTGAGCACTTCAGGTGTCATAATTCTCTCGAGAGCAACTACCACAATTTACTAGACATATTCTCTCGAACTACGCTAGCTAGCACTAGTTCACCGCCCACTAAGATCACACCAAGGTTTCTTTATCTCTAATCCCTCCTTTAATCCCTCCGTATAGATTTCTTACACACGTCAGGAGTGATGTTATTCAACAACTACCTAAATATGTACCATTTCCCAAGCAATACACACTAAATATGCACAGTCAATCGATGGCCATTCAATCAACTGAAATAAGCATGCAATTAAATAAGTAGAGAAATCCAAAGGCCTGATCATATTAAACTTAATTAAAAGTCATCCTTCAAGAAGTTCCACCAAACCCTAGATGAGAAAGTTTAGCTACTCTTAACCATATTAATAATCATGATAATAATTGAAAGCCTTAAAATACAGATTAAGGTAAAACAGAAGAGAAAACTCTTGTGATTCGTTGCTTTCAAGTATTCCGTAGCCTTTTGTCTCTCCAATCATGTCTTCCCCCCTAAAAACTAAGTTTAGGAGGTATTTATAAGGTAGGGTTGAGGTCTACACGTCCAAACATAATAAGAAAATAAAAGTGGCTCGGATAAGCATCGTTGGCGCGAGGCATTGTCAGTGGTGCCAACATTACCCCGCAAGGCACTGTCAGAGGCACCCCGCGAGGCACTGTCAGAGGCGCCAATGACAATGCCCTGGACAAAGCCTTGCACTGTCTACGGCTATGACTTTTTATTGCCTTGCACGTCTTTTTTTATTGCTCTATTTTGTAGTTTTGAGATACCATTCCGTGCAACTTTTCGCCACTTCATGTCCAAGCATTCCGACATGTAAAATAAACTCTATTAAGCTCAATTATCGCACACATTAGCATCCAAGCAACAAGCAAGTAGGGTAAATAACGTCAAAATATATGAAATTATAGCCAGAGTAAGTTTTGTAAATAATGAGTACTAACCCACCGCAAATTCACAATGATTTCTACTCCCTCCTGTCCATAATTAGTGACTTTTTAGCCTTTGGCACACGCCTTAAAAAAATATGAACTCCAAGAGAAAAAAAGATGTATTCACTAAATTATCCTTAATTAATTGTTACCTTGACACATTGAAATGTGTAAATAAGGGCAAATTTTAAAAAAATAAAATAATTCCTTCATGATTATGCAAAAAGAATATTTATTTTTAATAAAAATAAAAAAACAGAATAGTTACTTATTATGGACAAAAAAAGTATTGATTAGGTAATAGATACTGAAAGCATTGAATACATAATTTAGCTAATGTGAAGACCTTACAGAAGAAAAATATGTCAAGCTGACACCTTGTAATTAGAAATTGAGAGTCATCCCAAAAATTAATAAAGAAGAAATAATAACTTACACAAGTTAATTTGATTTGTATAATCAAGAGAAAGGTCGACAGAGATTTTGTACTTCCTCTTCTTGGATTTGCCATAAGATAGGAACAACAAAGATGATTTTTAACAGAAGCAAAGGACACGTGTCTCTGTTTCACAATTAGAAGGTTCCTATAGGGACAAGGAAATTATGCCTTTTCAATTATTCAGCTCACTTGTCCAATTGTGTTACCATAACAACAGACCTCCTCTTAAAGACAAGGAAATTTCCATTTATTCATTTTTTGCTCAAAACATGTCTCTGATTCTCTTTTGAACAGACACATCAAAGTATCTTTTTAATTAGAATTATGTTTACTCTGATTTATAAACTATGTTATCACCTTGTCTAAAGGTTTAAACAATTATAGTGAAATAGTTTTATTTATTTATTTATTTTATGTCGTAACACTTATTTTCTTTTTGCTAGGAAACTACACGACTGCAATCATACCAATTTATTTGTTGTATGTCAATAATTGAAATAATAGATTAAAAACCAATACTGCTTAGTGGCTCCAATTAAGCTGGAACTCCTATGTTTGAGGATTGGAGTGTCACGATCCAAAATCGCATCATAGACATCGTAATGGTACTTAATTTTTAAGGCTAGGTAAATCGATTACAATAACAATCCAAGCCATTTTTTTTGGGAACAGAATTTCATACAAGTACCGAAACAAAGCGTAAATAAGCCTTGCGGCAACAATTATAACAAACCTCCCAAGAATGGTAATACAGCGTCCCGAATTCTAACTGAATACATGAAATGATCTCAAAGATCGAAATACAATACTGTTCAAATAATAACTGACAGCACAATAAAATGAAAAGACTCCAAGGGATTGCGACGACCAAGCAGCTCTGCCTTGAATCCTTGCGATCAACAAGCTAACTTTGCTCGAGTGCGGTATCTCCAATACCTGGCTCTACACAAAAATATGCAGAAGTGTAGTATGAGTACACCATAGTCGGTACCCAATAAGTATCAAGACTAAGCTCTGTGGAGTAGTGACGAGGTACACTCACTAGTCACAATACCTTGTGCAGTATAGCAATATAATGATAATAATAGAAAACAGGAAGCAGTAAATGGCAACAAGAATCACCCAGTGATATAAACAGTAAAGCAATAAGAACACCGTACAACATCATCCAACCAAATAAGGAACACAAGGACATGCAATTAATCAGGTCTTTCTAATATAAGTTTTCACAACAAAGTCACTCTGTGGTGCTTCATCTCATAGTCACAAATCACGGGTCTCAACCCACCATCATATATTCACCGCACTTCGTGCCCACGTCTCAAATCAGAACCGCACGGACAACTCACGTGCCAATAATATCAATATGTGGATCCGCACGGGTAACTCACGTGCTGCACGGGCAACTCGCGTGCTGCAGAGACAACTCACATGCCAATAATATCAATACATGGATCCACGCAGACAACTCACGTGATGCACGGACAACTCACGTGCCAATAACATAATCCGTCCGACAATCTCAACAGGGATCAGATAATACAATGACACATGGGCATGATCGAAAATTCTCAAGTTTCGTACCCGTGAGCTAGTATAAGTAGCATGTTATCGTGTATGCATGTGTAAGTGTACTATTGCAACCTAAATTAACAAGAAAAATCAAGGATATCAATTAGCTCACCGAAACCACAAGACAAATTACACAAAGTGTATAATAAACACAAAAGAATCACAACATTACACAAAAATCACCAATACAATAACCCCACATCATCACATATCATCCCTAATATTGCCACCACATTTCTTAAAAATAATTTCAATACCACAACCACACATAACCCTAGGATGAACAACACTGAGTACAACAACAACAATAATGACAACAATAGGAATGAGAAAATTAAAGAAATACACTGAAAATAGTTACACCAAACTAAGGCAATTAATGCATCACAGAAGAAAATAAGGGATAGTATGACACGGAACAAGACAACCAAACACAAGTGAAGAAATAAAAGTATCAACAAGAGTCACTACCGAGGTACCGCCTCGTAGGCTCAAATCATAAATAATTCACAATCTTTCTTTATATCACCCCGAGAGTCTTTACATTTAATTTTGAAAATTATTTTTTCCGAAATAGCATCCCGCGTTTTAGCCCTCCGTATCACACCGTATGACTTCTTGTAGTTCCCCTACTAGCCACGCGTATCAAGTGCACCTTATCTCACCGCTTGCGTTTCAATACCTAGACCTTATACCATCCCATGCTTATCAATATTATAACATATCACAAACCACACCTTAAGTGCCCGAATATCACAACTTGCCAAATAGATCAACAATAACAGTATTCTTCACAATAAGGAGCCCACAACTCTACCACAATGTATACAAGGTCTCAATAACAACAATGTGAATGGAAAAGTAACTCAGCAAGGAACAATATCTCCTTTAATCACAACTTTAAGAAAAAAATAGATTAATGCTACTTGATTACTTTAATTCCAATTAATTAATTAAGAAAAACTCAATAGCGAAAATTATCTTCCATAATATGGCAACTCAACAATCACAAATTCACGTAAAGGTCAAAGTAGTAACAAGTCCAAATAAACATATAAAACAAACTCGGCAAGTAAGGATTGTGACAATTTCCAATAATGCATGTAATGGGAAACATGGAGAATCAAGTACATAACATGTACCAATAATTTTCAATTAAATATGTAAAAGATGCCTAAGAGTTTAAACCTATAGAATTTGTACATATAAGCCGAGCACGTACTCGTCCCCTCACGTACACGGCTTTCACATTACACAATTAGCACAAACGACTCAATGCATAAGGGGTAATTCCTCCACACAAGGTTAGCTAAGATACTTACCTTAATGAAGTTAGACCGATACTCTAAAATGGCCTTCTCGCGTGAAACGACCTCCGGACGGCTCAAATCTAGCCAAAATAATTTCAAAACATAATTAAAATTCATAGGAAATAATTCCGGTTAATAAAACTTCGCCTTTTAATTTAAGACTAAAAAGTCAACCCCGGGCCCGCAACTCGATAACCGATAAAAAATTATAAAATCCGAACATCCATTCGACAACGATTCCAACCATACAAAAATTACTCACAACCGGCCTCAAATCGCCTTTCAAAACCCCAAAATTTAGCCTAAGAAGTTTCATAATTTTTTCCCAAATTATTAACTCAACTCACTAATTAAATGATGAAAATAACAATAGATTTATGAAATGTAGTCGAAATCGAGTTAGAATCACTTACCCCAACGATTTCTTTGAAAAACTCTCGAAAATTCGCCACAAACCGAACTCTCTAGGTCCAAAAATAAAAAATGAGATAAAATCCTCGTTTATATATACCACGTCTGATCTCCCAAAGTGCTAACCGCACATTTTTTGTGTCGTCCTCACTTTCTAACTTCCATGGCCGCGATCCAAATTTGCCGCACTTCAGCAGCAATTGCAATACCAGGCTTTAGTAAATTAACCATAACTTTCCGTACAAATGTCCAAATGATGAATAATTTAACATTCTGAAAACTAGACTCAAAGGGCTACAACTTTAATTTTTAGATTATCTCCAAATCCTTTAAGATTAAAAGCTATAAGCTTCCAAAGTCAGATCATCAAACTTGCAGATTCCCCCTTCTGCGGTTCTCGATTTTTCCACTACAGTCAGCACATTTTCCACTGCCTCCGCATTTTGGGAGTTTGCGACTGCACATGGGCCTTGCCTTGGAGTGCCCTCCGCACTTCAACTGCTCCAGAACATCAAAGTGTCGAAATGCCCAAATTTGTTCAAAACTCACCCGAAACACACCCGTTGCCCCGTGGACCTCGACCAAACATACCAATAAGTCCTAAAACACAATACAAATTACTCGAAGCCTCAAATCTCATCCAACGATATCGATTCAACAAATCGCAACCCAATTGAAGCCTAATGAAATCTAAGGAATTCCAACTTCTACAGTCGATGCCGAAACCTATCAAATCAACTCCGATTAACCTCATATTTTGCACACAAGTCATAAATGACACAACGGACCTATTCTAATTTCTGGAACCAAAATCCAAGCCCGATAACCACAAACTCAACTCTCGGTCAAACTTCTAAATTTTCAAAACTTCTAATTTTCCAACTTTCGCCGTTTCAAGCCAAATTGAACTATGGACCTCCGAATCACTATCCGGACACAATTCTAAATTTAAAATCACCATAGGGAGTTACTGGAATCATCAATACTCCATTCCGGAGTTATTTACATAAAAGTCAAACTCCGGTTAACTCTTTTCACTTAAGCTTCTAAAACAAGAATTGTTCTTTCAAATTGATCCTGAATCATCCGAAAACCAAACACGACTGCACACGCAAGTCATAATACAAAATATAAAGCTGCTCGAGACCTTGAGCCGCTGAAAGGGACATTAATTCTCAAAACAATCAGTCGGATCGTTACACGAAGAATAATATATAATATAGAAAAACTACGCCAATCAGGAAAAAAGAAACATTAAGAAAACGTTGATTAGTACAATTTTCTTTTTCAAGTAGACAGGGTAGGTCGTCAAAAAAACAATGCTATAATTCAATCTACAATATTAGAAGTTTGAATTCTAGTGATTACTATCTATGACTTTGTGCAAAACAAAAAGATTAGCGTGATTTTGAAATTAAAAATATATTAACGTTCGCTAGTGTTATTTGAATGCAAATGAAATTCCTTGGTATTATCAACAGTGAAAAAGAACAATCAAATGAAGTTAAAGAGTATAATAGTCTAAACCAAATCTATGCATAGGATGGACAAGATATTTTTTTACTTGTTTATTTTTTAATAATATATATGATGTTCAAGTACTCAAGATCGCATTTGTTTAACGCCCACCTTTTACTATTTCTATTGACATAAGTAGTACATCTCTTTTGTTAACTTTTAGTTAGTGGTTACTTTCAAAATCGGATGACAATTAAATTTATATGCGATTTTAATAATATATAATTTAACTTGATACAAAATGAGAAATCAAATTAAAATTGAAAGTAATGATAAAAGGTAAATACAAACCACATAAGTTAAGCAGTTTTAGCCTTGAGGGATGGTCGCCCTTGAGCCAAAAAATATTGCAATCGGTGCCGAAACAGAGTGATGAGATAATAATAACTAGAAAGAACAATATATTGCTTTAGAATGTCAGTTACCATCCCCTTTACAAATAATCAGAACCCCCTTTATATAGTAGAGGAGTCCTACTTTAGGTACAATTCTGTATAAGGTAAAAAATCTCATAATTTGCTAATTAATCGGTTTCAACGATACGTGCCGAGATTCCCGCTGTTATATCCGGCAAGTCACGGATATTTCGGTCTTCCGTTATTTTGATTTGATAATGTTTTCTCGAGCTGTTGGATTCGGGATCAGTTCCGGAGTTATGGACTCGATAATCTTGAAGACGCATGTTCCGACCTCGTGCTTAGGTTCGATGGAATCCAGGGCCGATTTTCAATCTATTATATTTTATCCCCGGTCTGTCATGCAATAAGCGAGCTCGGTTTCTACCGTATACAAATAGTCCCCTCGCTTTTCGGAGAGTAAATGACGATAAAGGATATGAGCCTCAGATTCTCACTATACGAGCTTCCGATTCTTACTATGATAAATGACGATAATTCATGATGTAAGTGATAAAAATAGTTGAAACGTCCCGTCCGTGCAGTCTTTAAGGTATTAAATGTG
Organism: Nicotiana obtusifolia; assembly: GCA_002018475.1. Classification (NCBI taxonomy): domain Eukaryota; kingdom Viridiplantae; phylum Streptophyta; class Magnoliopsida; order Solanales; family Solanaceae; genus Nicotiana; species Nicotiana obtusifolia. The sequence continues at coordinate 121,694 of MCJB01017002.1, forward strand.
TGTCAGTTAACAGTCTGCCGCTTCAGGATGCGAAACTGCCGTTTTGAGAAAACTATGAATACCTTTTTCATCCATTCATAAGAACTTTCACATTCAAACATATGCACTTATATTTTAAAAAACTTTATCACTCTCATCTTCAAACCTCTTCCCTTCTGGTTTTCTGAAAGCCTTCATAAGTTATCTACTAATTACACCTCCTTTTTTATCAACACCTTCTTTTCTCCTCTATTTAGAAGCAATGGCAAAGACTTCAAAATTCCTCTTCCTCGAAACCGACTGAGAACGTTTTGTCTGTTGTTACTAAGGAACCAACACTGGAACCCTTTCTAAACATGTTCGTCCCTACGGGGTGTCCAATCAGAGCTAATTTCAAGGTTGAGAAAACCTCCTCGATACTGGGCCAGTGCAAACCGATCTCGAGATACATATGTTCGATCACCGACAGTGTTCTCGATAAGATCAAGGAGGACTGCAACTAGGTCGGTAAGCACGTAGTGGTTCCTATGCCCGAGCAAGCAATCACCACCCAAGTGGAGGATTTTTTAAGTGTTTACACTTATCCTTCACGTTAGGCCTTTGGACCCGGTCATCATCACCTTTTGTAAGAGGTACGAGGTGACCTAAGGCCAAATTCATCCCCTCTTCTGGAGGATAGTCATCCTCCTCCGCTTTTTTTGTAACTAAGATCGAGGGTTGCCCCTTCACCATTGATCACCTCATGCGTCTGTACAGTCCCCGACTTTATCAAGGGGGCTAATAAAACTTGCCCGTCGGGCCAGTAAGGCCCCATTCTCGAGCATCGACGAGGATCGGGACCGAGACTGGTTGGGCCGATTTGTTGATTGAAGACCTCGGACTTAATCCCAGACGAGGACATGTCATTTCCTGAGAAATGGAACATGAAGCGTAAGTATAACCTTGCCTTTAAGAATTTGTTTAGCATTTCTCTTTTTCCCTTCCTCTTATCAATTCTTTGTGATGTAGCTATTGGTTGGATGCCGGATGCAGTTTCTTGACTCAAAGAGTGGGTCGAGGGCATCGTGTCGCAAAAACCCTATTCCGAGCGCCCGTGGCATGAGCTTTCGAAGGGCCAATAGGAGGCCCTTTCTCATGGTAAGATTTTTTCTTTAAGTTATATTTGACTTTACTTCCACATCCTTGATACCTAACTTGTTTCACTTTCCTTTTGCAGGTTTACCAAAAGATGTTGAAATGAGGCATCCATCCAGTGATGATGACATCTTCACCGAGACCCCCGCTGCAAAGCGGGATAAAGAGAAGAAAAGAAAAAAGGCTCTGAGTTCTCCGGGCCCTGAGAAGGATAAACCGAAGAGGCGATTGGTGCAAAAACCCAAGAAAGTAACAGTGCTCGAGCGCCGCCTCTGGATTCACTTTATCGATTAAGAGATGAGTCCGATGGGGAAGGAGGGACCTTTGACTTGATGGATAGCATGCCGCCTCAACCCAAAAGTCAAGGAGCTTCCGAGCTGGAGGAGGGTGAGGCTGTCCCTCACCTAGTTAGAGAAACCGAGGAGGTCGCTGCCGGATCCTCGCATCACCCTCATTCACATACTCAATGTTTAACGAGGTGCAAGCTTCTAAAGAATGCCCCGCCGAAGGGACTCATGCAACGCATTACCTTTTCCGCGGTATCTTTGATGGCGTGGATTCGACAGCCACAGAAGACGCTACCGGTTTAGGAGACTTAGATATACCGAGGAAAAGCCAATCCCCAGAAGCAAGCGGGCCCTCTTCGAGCCCGAGATTTGTCAGTAAATTTCCTGCTCCGAGTGCATATCCCGATCGGAAATGTACCATTATTTTTTCCCTTCCAAAGGACGCTCGGAATATTTCTGCCCTCGTGGGGGTGGCCAGCTATCTTCGGTGCCTTGTGACCGAAGATGATTAAGCTAAGATGAACGAGGTGAATGCACCTTGCTTTTTCAACGTAGCGCAATAGGCATTGAACCGGGTAAGTTCATGCTTCCCTGATTGAATTTTTTACTTACACTTAGATTTTCTTTTAGATGACTTAGCGTTTCTATTCTGGCTTGTAGGCTTCGGTGCTTTATCACGAGACTTTTTTGAGGTACTGGGATAACCTGAAACAACTTAAAGTCAAAGTTCGAGAGCTTACTGAGAAGAGAGACGCCTTTAAACTTCTTAGTGAGTAGCTCGAAGGGGAGGCTAAGAGTCTCCGTGCTGACCTGAAGGTTGCTCGGAAGGATCATGTTGACTTGGTCGAGCAGGTAAAAGTTTTTGAAGTAAGTGATGATGAATTTAATTCGGTGACTGATGGTCAAAATTCGCAGTTCCAGCTAAAACTTGATCGGATTGATCAGCTTTGAATTGGGATGGATGTAGTTAAAGTTGAGACCGATGAATGGAGAGGCAAGATGGATTGTCTGGCCTCGAAAAAAGAGGCTGTTCGGGCACAACTAACTTCAGTCAAAATCCAGCTAAGAGTAGTAAAGGAAAGGGGCGAGATCCAGACCAAAAAGGTCGAGGAGCTTTAATCTTGGCTAGGTTCGGCCGTCTCAGATCGAGATAATCTGGCCAAGGAGCTTAAAGCGACCAAGTCGGAAGTCACCATGGTCAAATTCGAAGCTGATGAAATGGTGGCCCAGTACAAGGCTGATGCCGAAGCGGCTCAAGACTAATCAAAAAATATAGTCGAGCATATGAAGTGGCAATCCCGTAGGCAGGCCCTCGTAGAAGTTCATGCCGGGGGTTTTGACTTATCGGCTGAAATCGAGAATGCGAAGGTGCTCGAAGCCAAGGCCAAGAAGCTGGCCTATCCCGAGGAGGAAGATTCTGAGGAGTTTGAAGATTTGGGTGAGTCCGAGGGTGGCGGAGACCCCGAAGGTGATGATGCGGCTCCTGACGAAGACTAGGCCACTTAGGACCCTTTAAGATGTTTTTGTTTTTTGCTTTTTGTATCACCCTTTTGTTGAGGCCGTTTGGCCTTTGTAAAAATTTTCATCGAGGCTGCTTGGCCCTTGTAAAAAGAATTTTTGATATGTATATAAGGCTTTTTCCCGTCAACAGCTTTTGAATTTTCCCTTTGCTTAATTATATTCACAAAGATCGAAATGCCTTAGCATGAAGTAGTTAGGTAATGTTCGGAGGTTCGAACAAATCTTGTCTTTAATGTTATTTTGTTTTAAGGCATCGTGTGAATCCGGTATGAACAGAAACTTTTTTCAGAGTAGTTAGATTATAGTTTGCCGAGGGTAGCCTTTAGATCCGGTTATGAAATTCTTTGAAGGCCTTGTTTTTGTTACGGGTCTCGGACGTCTCCGAGCCGTTTCAGTATGGCCCTAGCCTTTTTAGTTCAGGTGTTGCCCAGTGAGCTTTATTTTGAGTTATCCGGGCTTTGCCTAAGATAACAGTCCTCGAATAGGGGTGACCGTAGCCTTTAAGGTTCGGGCGTTGCCTAATAGGTTTTGTGTCCCTAGGCTCCGATAGGAAAGCGCCGAGTTTGATTTTGGATGGAAATCCCTGATTGGGGTGATTGTTTGAACCCGGGTAAAGGCGGCCCTTGGGCTCGGTACCTTTAGGAGATTGAATGTACAAAATTCCTTAAAAGAAAAAAAAAGAGAAATTCTTAAAGGACAAGATATTTATCCGCAAGGTAGAAACTTCTTTTATTCTTGTTCGTGATAGTTACACAAGTGTACAGGTTTCATGCTAGAGCTCGAGTAGTCTATGTGGGAACGGTTCATGTGACCGTTTGGCCCTTACAGTAAATCCTATCGATCGAGCTGGGATCATTGAATCATAAAGTTTCCTTCCTTACTAAAGTTGTTATCCGAGGATGATGCCCCAATGTTCGGGGCCGAGCATAGAGAGGCCTCGAATACTGTTGTCGTGACCTTCAATACCGGTTCATAACCGTCGTTCAATTCTAAGTTAGCATGATTTATTTTGCCTTGTTAAAAACCTTACCGGAAAACCCATTTGGGATAAAACCGGTTCAAGGGAAAAAGAGTGCAACGCGCGCTTTCAGACCTAAAAATTGTATTGTTTCTCGATGATTTCCTGCAAATGTTAGTTAGGAATATAAATAAATAAAAGGAAATGAATGGGATCGTATCTTAGCAATAGTATTGCTTCAAGTGAGCTATGTTCCAATTGTTCGGTAGTTGCTCACCGTTCATCGTTCCGAGTTTGTACGACCCTTTACCGATAATCTCAATAATTTGGTAAGGGCCTTTCCAGTTTGGCCCTAACTTCCTTTCATTCGGGTTTTAGGTGTTTAGCGTAACCTTTCTTAGTACCAAGTTCCCGATACTGAAGTGTCAAAGATTGGTCCTTCGATTGTAATATCTCTCGATCCGTTGCTTTTGGAAGGCCAACCGGACAAAGGCTGCTTCGCGCCTTTCATCTAATAAATCGAGGCTCGTGTTCATAGCTTCACCGTTTGATTCCTCGGTTGCATATCGGAACCTGAGATTTGGCTCTCCGACTTCGACCGGTATCAGAGCTTCGGCGCCGTACACTAGTGGGAACGGGTGGCCCCGGTACTGGACTTCGAAGTAGTTTGGTATGCCCATAAGACTTCGGGTAGGATTTACTTCCACCTTCCTTTGGCATCGGTTAACCTTTTTTTGAGGTTTTGGAGTATGGTTTTGTTGGTCGATTCGGCTTGTCACTTCCACTAGGGTGATAACGTGTTGATAGGACCCGTTTGATCTTATGATCCTCGAGAAACTTGGTCACTTTGCTGCCGATAAATTGTTTTCCATTGTCACATACGATATCAGATGGCACTTCAAACCAACATATGATGTGGTCCCAAATGAAGTCGATAACCTCCTTTTCCCTGACCTTCTCATATGCCTGGGCTTCTACCCACTTAGAAAAATAATCAGTCATAAGCAATATAAATTGAGCCTTACCTGGTGCCCGCAGAAGGGAGCCAACGATGTCCATTCTCCACTTTATGATAAAACCGAGTGGAGCCATAATGATAAAACCGAGTGGAGCAACTCCCCGGGTCGATGGATAATCGGAGCGTGTCTTTGGCATTCATCACATTTTTGAACGAACTCCTTTGCGTCTTCTTCCATGTCGATCCAATAATAACCGGCTCTGATTATTGTTCGAACTAGCGATTCTGTAACGACCCGACCGGTCGTTTTGAACATTTGCATTTCGTTCAGCAATTTGAAGTCTTGAGCATCATCGTATGATGTATTATGACTTAGGTGAATTGTCGGTTTTGGTTTTTTCAGGTTATTTGGAATCGATTTGGAAGAATGAAGTTCATTGTGGAAGCTTTAAGTTGTAAAAGTTGAACAAGTTTGACTTTTTGCGAATTTGACCTCAGAGCGGAGTTTTGATAGTTCCTTTAGGTTCAGATGGTGATTTTGGACTCGGGTGTATGTCCGAATTTGTATTTGGATGTTTCTAGAAGGTTTCGGCACAAATTGGCAAAAGTTGAAAATTTGAAGGTTGGAAAGTTCATAAGTTTGACCGAAAGTTAACTTTGAGGATATCGAATTCAGATTGTGGTTTCGGGAATTGGAATAGCTTCGTTATATTATTTGGAACTTGTGTGTAAAATTGGTTCATTCCGGGTTGATTTGATATGTTTCGGCGCGAGTTTTGAAAATTAAAAGCTCAAAGTTCATAGATTTTGATTTGAGGTGTGATTCATCGTTTTAATGTTGTTATGTGTGATTTTAGGCCTTGAGTAGGTCCGTGTTGTATTATGGGACTTGTTGGTATATTCAGACGTGGTCTCGAGGGGCTCGGGTGAGTTTCCGGGTGGTTTCGAATCATTCAAGGTGGTTTCGAATCATTTTGGGTTGGCTTGGAGTTGCTGATTTCTGCTTGTTTCTGATGTCTTTGTTGTTATTCGCGATCGCGAAGAAATTTCCGTGATCGCGTAATGATTTATGGAAATGGGGGATTTTCTTCAATGCGTTCGCGATAGGTCGAACGCGTTCACCGTAGAGTTGGGGCAAGTCTTCTTCGCGTTCGCGTATGAGAGATCACGGATGCGCAGGGTTGAGCTGGGAGCTGGAGCTGGAGGCCTTCTTCATCGCGTTCGCATAGTTGGAGCCGCGTTCGCGAAGTTTTGAACCAGCTGTGAGTCGTGTTCGTGAGGAGTGTACCGTGAAAGCGAAGAGTAATTTTGGTGGCAGTATATTTTGTTCATCGCGAACGCGATGGACTTCTCGCGTTCGCGTAAGAGGAATACCTGGGCAGATTATAAAGTACCCTATTTTGGAGGTTTCGGATATTTTTACATTTTGGGAGGTATGGAGCTTGTTTTGAGGCAATTCTGGAAGCAATTTTCACCATGTGGACTGGGATAAGTTCTCTACTCATTTTTGATTATATATCATGAATCTATGTTCACTTTCGGCATTTGATTGAGGGTTCCAAAAGAGAAACTGGGGGTTTTAGCCTAAACTTTCATAATGTGAATTTTTCGAGTTTTGAACATCGATTTGGAGTCAGATTTGAGTGAAACTAGTATGGTTGGACTCGTAATTTAATGGGTTATCGGATTTTGTGAGTTTCATCGGGTTCTGAGATGAGGGCCCGAGTTTTGACTTTTTGGATGATTTTGGGCTTTTGATTAAAGATTCGACATTTATTGATTGGGTTTGTTTCCTTTGGCATTTTTTGATGTACTTGAGTTGCTTTTAGCTAGTTTTGAGCCGTTCGGAGGTCGGTACGTGCATGATGGCATTTTGGAGCATCGCTTGGCTTGCTTTGTATTGGAATTTGCTTGTTCGAGGTAAGTAACACTTCTAAACTTGGTGATGAGGGTATGAAACCCCGAATTACGTGCCATGTGTTTGGTGTTGAGGTGACGCACATACTAGGTGACGGGCGTGTGGACGTGCACCATGTGAATTATTACTCTGTTATTCCTTGTGGTACTGTGTAGCTACCTTATCTTATTTGTAACCATGAAATATTTACGTACTAGAGCTATTGAGCTGTGATCCATGATATAAATCATGTCCAGGCTTCATGCTTATTCTGTTGGGGCCCACCGAGGTCATATTGCTATTGAATTACTTGTTTAATCATACTCGGTCATGTTCATTCATATCATATCATATATCAATCTCTGTTGCTATCGATTGACACATCATATCATCATTTTGGGCTAGTTTCATGGAAAGGTGAGCCCGAGAGACCGGAGAGATTGATGACTGAGTGAGGCCGAGGGCCTGAGTGCGAGTGATATTATGGAATCGGGCTGCACGCCGCATCATGTTATATTTATTATATTATAGGATTGGGCTGCACACTGAGCAGGATGTATTGATTTATGCCATGATTGGCTTGATATAGCGCTTGGGCTGAAGGAGCCACCCCCCCAGAGTCTACACACACCCCCAGTGAACGCAGTTGATTATATTGAGGGATGATCTTCCCTAGACATGGATCTTATCCGAAGCATTTATATTTAGGAATGGATTTTCCCCGGCTGGATTGGCCTTATATAGTACTGAATGACTGACTGGCAGTTGCTATATATATATTCAGGATGGATCTTCCTTGGGCTGGATTGGCCATATACAGTACTGAGTGACTGAGCATGTCAAGTGATTGAGCATGATGAGTGGAAAGTGTGCAGCAGAGAGATTGAGTACTCTGAGAGTGTGAGCACATGAGTTTATCTCTGAGATGCATTGCATTGACATGCACATATGACATACAGGCATAGAGATGCATTTTTTCTCATGCTGTACAGTATCATGTCATTTATGACTTCTCACACATATTGGCATATAGGCATAGTGATATTTGTTACACTGGCTATTTGGAAAGAAAAATGGAACATCTTATTTATTGTTGAAAGTATTTTTAGGAAAAATTACTGTTTTCAAACTTACTCATATTTTCGACGATTTCGGTAAAGGATTTGGGTTTTCACTGATATACTTGAAAAGCATAACTATTTTTTTCCGGAAAACTATGAACAAGCTAAGCATTTCATCTCTGAATTACTTTTTTCATTACTTGCTTGACATTGTTATGAACTGTTATTGGCTATTAGTGTTGGACCCGACCTTTATTCCAGCTCGTCACTACTTTCAACCTAAGGTTATGTTTGTTACTTATTGAGTACATGGGGTCGGTTGTACTCATACTACACTTCTGCACCTTGCGTGCAGATGTTGGCTGCTGACGTTGCTGAGATGAAGATGTACCTGTGTTCCGGTCGTAGCTGCCTCTTGTTCATGGTAGCCTTAGATTCATAACAATCTGTTTATGTACATTTCAAACAGATGATGTATTTATTTCATTCCAGCTTTGTAAACTCTAATCTTATAAGCTCATGATTTGTACTACCAGTCCTTGAGGAATGTATTAGTTTTAGATATTTTCTTTTATTTAATTGTCTTATTAATTTCATTGGAATTGGTCAGTTGTTAATTGGCTTATCTAGCAGTTTGGGTTAGGTGCCATCACGACTAGTTGGATTTTTGGGTCATGACAGATTCAGCGCTTGAATGATTCCCACAGGTACCTTCGTGGATTTTCCTCAAACATCCTCAGTATTGCCCGACCCTAGACATATTGCAAGTGGGCCATCAAATGTCCTTTTGAACAAGGTTCCGTCTTCGGACAAGCTAAATCGGGCCGCCTTTGTACGCAAGGCTCTCGACTCTTTTGGATCCGAAGGTAGTTTACCGGATCTGAGATATTCCATGTACTTATTCCTCCAGTCCCAAGTTAGGCTCGTCGAGTTGATCTCAGCTTGGCGTTCTTCCACCACCGATCTCAAAAGTTGTACGCCTTTTCCCGAGTTGAACTCGTCGTCTTCGACCGATGACCCCAAGTTAGCGAGGGCATCGGCCTCGCTGTTTTGATCCCGAGGTACGTGTTGCAAAGTTCATTCTTTGAACCGATGTCATGTCAGCTGTAACTAGTCCAAGTATCTTTGCGTTCATTCCTCTCTGACCTTGAATGTTCCATTAACTTGGTTTACCACAAGGAGGAAGTCGCTCTTGGCTTTGATCACTTCCGTCCCCAAGCTCTTGGCTAGTTCAAGGCCTGCAATCATGGCCTCATATTCGGCCTCGTTGTTAGTCAATTTCACAGTCCTAATAGATTGTCTAATTATATTACCTGTTGGTGGCTTTAATACGATGCCAAGCCTGGGCCTTTTTGTGTTTGAGGCACCATCCGTGGAAAGGGTCTAGATTCCCGAGGAAGTTCCTGAGTTAATCAACAATCCTCTTTCGACCTCGGGTATTAGGGTCGATGTAAAGTCGGTCACAAAGTGTGCCAAAATTTGACACTTAATCGTAGTCCGAGGTCGGTACTTGATATCGTACCCGCTTATTTCTATGGCCCATTTGGCCAGTCGGCCCGAGAATTTGGGCTTATGCATAACGTTCCTCAATCGATATGTAGTTACGACACATATGGGATGACATTGGAAGTACGATTTTAGCTTCTTAGAGGCGCTTATCAAAGCGAGCGCTAGTTTTTCCAAGTGAGGATACCTAGTTTCGACCTCACCTAAGATTCTATTAACATAGTAAATTGGAAATTGCGTACCTTGCTCTTCCCGAACTAGGACTCCATTTACCGCTATCTCCGAGATTGCCAAGTACAAGTATAGTTGTTCGTCCGCCTTTGGTGTATGAAGTAGGGGTGTGCTTAATAAATACCATTTGAGTTCCTCCAAAGCTTGCTGGCATTTGGGGGTTAAAAAAAAGTCGTTCTTCTTCTTCAACAGTGCGAAGAATCAGTGGATTTTGTTGGATGACCTCGAAATAAATTGCCCCAGGGCGGCTATTCGCCCGGTTAACTTTTGCACGGCCTTTACGTTGTCCACGACCGTGATATCTTCGATGGCTTTGATCTTATCGGGACTGATCTCAATTTCCCGATTGGATACCATAAATCCGAGGAACTTACCCAACCCTACTCCAAACGCATATTTTTCTGGGTTCAGCTTCATGTTGTACTGCTTCAGTATACTGAATGTCTCCTGCAAATGTCATAAATGGTTCTCTGCTCGCAGGGATTAACTAACATGTCATCAATGTAAACCTCCATTGATTTTCCTATTTGTTTCTCGAACATCCGATTTACTAAGCTTTGGTATGTGGCACCAATATTTTTTTTATCCAAACGGCATTACGTTAGAACAGTACGTGCCATACTTAGTGATGAAGGAAGTTTTTTCTTGATCACTCGGGTCCATCCGTACTTGGTTGTACCCGGAATAGGCGTCGAGAAAACTGAGGGTCTCGCGGCTGGCCGTGGCATCGATCATACGGTCGATGTTGGGCAAAGGAAAACAGTCTTTGGGCATTCTTTATTCAAATCTTTATAGTCTACACACATTCTTAATTTATTCTCTTTTTTAGGGACTACCACTACGTTTGCTAACCAATCCGGGTATTTGACCTCCCGAATAGACCCTATTTTATGAAGTTTAGATACCTCATCCTTGATGAAAGCATGCTTGATCTCGGACTGGGGTCTTCTCTTTTGATGAAACTTTGGGTCCAGGCTCAGCTTGTGAGTGGTTATCTCCGATCGGATACCTGTCATATCAAGGTGGGACCAAGCGAAACAATCTTCATTAGTTATAAGAAATTGAATGAGTTTTACCCTGAGCTCGAAGCTTAGCCCCGTTGCCCAGGTATACCCTTCAATCGGGCAAGTTTTCTCGCAATATGACTTGTTCCACTTCCTCGACCATCAATTTAATGGCGTCGAAATCATCAGGGGCTATAAAAGATCTAGGTATCTCGTAATCATCATCCTTGACTTCCCCTTGTTTGTTCGAATCTGCCGAAGATGGTATCATTGATTGCAATTTTGCCCTATTTTTGACCACCTGATTTGGGCCCTTCAATGTTGAAACTGTAGACGCCGGTGTCACCTCTTAAATCGCAAACATTTCTTTTGCAGCCGGTTGTTCTCCGTAGACCGTTCTAACTCCGTCAGGTGTTGGAAATTTCAATGTCTGATGCAGCATCGAAGGCACCACCTTCATGTTGTGGATCAATAGCCTTCCGAACAAAACGTTGTATCTTATGTCCCCTTCGATCACATAAAATTTAGTCTCTTGGATGGTTCCGGCTGTGTTTAAGGGTAGCGTTATTTTGCCCTTAGTGGTCTTACATGCCATGTTGAATCCGTTCAGAACCCAAAGTGCAGGCACGATTTGGTCTAGTAAACCGAGCTGCTCCACGACCCTTGATCGAATGATATTGGCCGAGCTACCTGGATCAATTAACACACGCTTAAACCAAATTTTATTTACGAGTACAGATATTAACACTGCATCATTGTGGGGCTGCACGATTCCGTTCACATCCTCGTCGTTGAAAGATAAAGTTCCCTCCGGTATGTAGTCCCGAGTTCGTTTCTCCCTAATGATAGATACTTTGGTGCATTTCAACATCGGCCTATGTGAGATATCAACCCCTTCGATGATCATGTTAGTAACATGTTGAGGTTCTTCTTGTTTTGCCTATTTGTTAGAATCCATGTTCCTGAAACGATTCTTGGCTCGGTCGCTCAAGAACTCCCCAAGCTGCCTATTGTTGAATAGACGAGCCACTTCCTCTCTCAACTGTCGACAATTTTCCGTTCTGTGACCATGAGTGCCATGATATTTGCACATCTAGTTAGGATCCCTTTGGGTTGGATCGGATTGTAGAGGTAGAGGCCATTTGGTATCTTTGATGCGCCCGATAGCTGATACAATAGCGGCAACATCGACATTGAAGTTATAGTTCGATAGCCTCGGTGCGTCTTTGGACCTGTCGAAGCCATTTTTGGTCATAAGTCCTCTTTTGCTTTGGCCTTAGTCATTTCTCCTTTCGTTTCTCATGGAGTTTCGCCCGGGTCTGCTGCTTCTTCGATCTCCGTTATACCGCTGATACCGATCCCTGTTTGGCCTCGGTTCGCGATCGATATCTCTTTTGACTCTATCGAGGGTTCTGACGGTATAGACAAACCCTAAAGGGGCCCCGAGTTCATCATCTTTGACACTGATTTTTGATTGATACCGGTTATACACGTCGGCCCATGTAACAGTCGGGTATTCTATTAAGTTCTGCTTCAGTTGCTGTGAAGCCATCGAGCTCCAAATATTAAGTCCCTAAGTGAAAGCTAGAACAACCCAACATCAGCGACAAGCGGCAGATCCATTCGTTCCATTTAAAATCGAGACACGAACTCTCTGAGCATCTCGTTATCCTTCTGTTTGACTTTGAAAAGGTCCAATTTCCTAGTCTCGACCTTGATGGCACCTGTATGTGCCTTTATGAAAGAATCTGCAGCTATAGCAAATGACTCAATAAAATTAGGGGGTAAATTGTGATACCATATCATAGCTCCCTTCAATAGGGTCTCCCCAAATTTTTTCAACAAAACATACTCGATCTCATCGTCCTCTAGGTCGTTCCCTTTGATAGCACATGTATACGAGATCATATGCTCGTTTGGGTCGGTTGTTCCGTTATACTTGGGTATTTCGGGCATACGAAATTTCTTGGGGATCGGCTTCGGGGCCGCGCTTGGTGGAAAAGGCTTTTGCACAAACTTCCTGAAATCCAGGCCTTTCAATATCGAGATGCTCCTGGGATTTGGTCTACCCTGGAGTTGTAGGTTTTCACCTTTTTATCGTTAGCTTCGATCTTCTTCTCCCCTGATTCTATCCGTTTTATCAGCTCCTCGAGCATATTTATAATCTCGGGGTTAGCCCCTGATTCATGTTCATATGACCTTTCTGCGACCGGTTCATCCCTCCGGGTGACTCCCCGGGGAGGATCGGGCTCAACCCTGCTCGTTGCACGGCTTTGGTTCTGTAACTAAGGTATCGCCTCATGTTGAGCCTGCAACATTTTGAAGATCACTAGTAGGCTGATCCCGTATCCTTCAACGTTTTGTGTGATTTGATTTGCTGATCGGCTCCTCAATGAATGCTATTTTCGGGGTCAATAGGAAAGTTTGCATCGATAGCCACATGTGAATTAGCGTCAATCAGATCTGCGACCGGAATTCCAGCGGGATCAACAGGCGGTATCTCGTTACCGGGCGCTATGTTGTTATTTTCACCTTGGTGACCGGACTCGTTGTCAACACGTAGAGGTGCTGATTGAGAGTTTGACAATTCTGTATTTTAGCCTGGAATCAAAGACGCTTCAAAGAGTAAGTGTAAAGCAGTGTGTGTGGAGATTTGTATCAAATAATTACTATTATCCTTGGCCTCATGGTGGGCGCCAAACTGTTTATCCTCAAAATCAGATAACAATTGAATTTATACGTGGTTTTAAGAATACGCGATTTAACTTGATACAAAATGAAAAATCAAACTAAAATTGAAAGTAATGATAAATGGGAAAAACAAACCATGCAAGTTAAGCAGTTTTGGCCTTGAGGGTTAGTCGCCTTTGAGCCAAAAAATATTGCAATCGGTGCCGGAACGGAGTGATGAGATAATAATAACTAGAAAGAACAGTATATTGCTTTAGAATGTCGGTTCCATCCCCCTTTACAAATAATCAACCCCCCTTTATATAGTAGAGGAGTCCTACTTTAGGTGCAATTCTGTATAAGGTAAAAAATCGCATGATTTGCTAATTAATCAGTTTCATCGATACGTGCCGAGATTCCCGCCGTGATATCCGGCCGGTCACAGATATTTCGGTCTTCTATTATTTTGATTTGATAATGTTTTCTCGAGCTGATTTGGAATCGGGGTCGTTCCGGGGTTACAGACTCGATAATCTTGAAGACGCATGTTCTGACCTCGTGCTTAGGTTCGATGGAATCCAGGGCGATCTTCAATCGATTATGTTTTATCCCCGATTTGGCATGCAATAGGCGAGCTCGATTTCTACCGTATACGGGTAGTTAAAAGAAGAATTTCCCATTCTATATTGGTAATTTAACAAAATGAAGGGTCCAAAACAGCTGTAAACAATTGATAAACCATCTGTAAAAGCAACTTGGCATTAATTGCCGATCCTCCGCCATTCTATTACTCACCATGTTTTCTTGAAATAAGAAGCCATTAAACAAAGAAAGAAAAGAATAAAGGTTGTTTCTTTTTAAAAATAATTACTCCTATTCAAGGGTGTGGTGAAGTTTATTGGCATTTAGCTAGATATTTTGACTTTGATTCTTAAAAATGAAGGAGACCTTTCGGTATGAATATATACCTCTTTAATTGACCTTTCAAGTGTAAATTAAGATTAGTCTGATCAATTAAGGGTCCGTTTGAACATAAATTTTTTTTTTTCGAAATCTTTTTTACGTTTTTTCGAAATTAATATTTGGACATGAAATTTTTGATTTTCCCTTGAAGACGAATTTTAGAAGTTTTCGAAAATTTAAAAAATTTCAAAAAGTTATTTTTCAAAATTTTTACTTCAGATCACTAACAAAAATTCAAAACAACTCAAGATTATATTAATGTCCAAATACATCTCTAATTTTCAACCATTTTCATTAAAAAATTTTTTTTTTCAAAATTTTACAATTCTTATGTCCAAACGCCCAGTAAATTTTTCCACATGTGACATGACTATATCACCTTCAATAACATACATCTCAAACCAGTGTAAAGCTTACAAACTATTTCAGGGTCTTCCATTCAATTATCACAATTACCTATTCAGAAAACACATCGTATTATAGTTTAGACCAAGACATATAGAAACTATTCTCACAATATAATTGAAATTAAAATAAAAAAGAAAGTCTTGGAGCCAGAACAACGATAAAATATCTAATCGTGGCAGTAGCTACTAGATTGTTTACCACTCTTGGGTTGCGGCCTTCCCAGACATCACTGAACGTGAGCTGTTTCTTTTTCTTTTTTTTTTTGAAATAAAAAGAGAGGCATCATTTTCAAGTGGGAGGCCGTTCTCCACTAAAAATCTCTCCTTTTCAACCACAGCAGCGTTCTGCTACTTCTCTTTAGTAGTTGTCATTCCAACTTTACCAAACCAAATCCCAAATAAATAAAAAGCCCCACAAAACCACTTTCAAATCCCCCCAATCACCTTTTTCCCATTCGTAACTTCCTTTTCATTTTCAATTCCTTCCCAGTTACATATTCCATTCTTTCCAATTAATCCCATCCATTTTGCTTTATTTACTTTGCTTTAGTTATAGTCAAATAAAAGCGACAAAGAAAGAAAAAGCCAAAATCTTGTTCGTCAAGCCCAATATGCTTTCCTGAAAAACCAGAAAAGGAAAAAGAATGGGTTGAAGAAATTTGGAACAAGAAGAAGAAGAAGAATAAAACCGGTGTCGTGTTTGGTAGGAGAAGATGGTGATAAGGAAATTAGGCAAGTATGAAGTAGGCAGGACAATAGGGGAAGGAACATTTGCCAAAGTTAAATTTGCACAGAATACGGAAACCGGTGAAAGTGTTGCCATGAAAGTCCTCGATCGTAGTACCATCATCAAACACAAGATGGTTGACCAGGTCTATCCCATTTTCTTTTCTTTTTTTCCTCCTTATTTTTTGAATTTGGAATAATTCGAAAAATGAAAAAACCTAGCTGGATAATCCTTCTATTGAGCTTCATGTTTCTTATATTTGAAGTGCAAAGTGTTTTACTTGCTTGGAAATGAGTGGGTGGTAATTGAATTGGAAAGTGGAGTGATTATTCCTATTAATTATATTTAGTACTTTTTAATTAATTTCTCGACTTGTTGTAGCCTTTTGATTTTATCAATTAATGAGTTAGGTTTTTGATTAATGGAATCAATGCAATAAGTTGATTCTCTAAGTCAATTAATAAACGTACTTGAAATTTTAGTTAATTGTTTTTCGACATCATAGAGAGGCTTTTAGTTGTTGTTTAGAATGTTAATTAACTGATCCTGCCATCTTGATTGGGTGATTTTCGGCAATTTGTGTGACTGCAAAGCAATTGAGGGGACAATGTTAGCATAAGAGTGAATTCGGTTGAAGAAGGAAATAGACCTTTAGCAGCTTAATGAAGATCTCATATGGTAGCAAATCAAGTTTGAAGATTTCTATATATTTTCCTTATCTGATCAATAAATTCAGATTAGCTTATAGATCATTCTCGAAAATGTATACTCGCTGCTGCTAGGTAACTGTCCTGCTATGTTAGAATTGGTCGTAGTTCAAGAGTCCAACTTCATTAAAAGAAAACGTTAGAAGAGTCCAAGTCTTCTCTTCGAATGTCAATTTCTAAAGCATTTCGTTCTGTGCATATAGATTTGAATCGTATAAACTTGTATTATAGCGACAGTATTTCTGTTATACTATAACTGATTTTTTCTGTTGTCTAATAAGAGGTTTCTGCATTGTCATCTTGCAGATAAAGCGGGAGATATCCATAATGAAGCTTGTTAGACATCCATATGTAGTTCGATTACACGAGGCATGTGCCAAAAGCAAGAGCCTTTGGCTTTTAGTTTCCTGAAATTCATAGTCTGTTTCACTTTAGGTTATCCGTATTGGTATTTGGAAGATTCTCTATGCTGCTGGTATAAATAAATTTTGCTGTCAGGTTATAGCAACCCGCACAAAGATCTATATTATCTTGGAATTTATTACAGGCGGTGAACTGTTTGATAAAATAGTAAGTCGTACCTTAAAATGGACTAAGGAGATATTGCAGATTTTTTTGCCTTAGAATATATTTTTCTTTGACTGATCTTCGGTATGCATTTGTAGGTTCACCATGGGCGATTAAGTGAAGCCGAGTCCCGTAGATACTTTCAGCAATTGATTGAAGGAGTGGATTATTGTCACATCAAAGGAGTCTATCATAGAGATTTAAAGGTATTCGTTGATAGAAATGTAAAATTGAGATAGCAATAAGTTATTACGCATTTAAATATAAGTCTGACCTTTTTGAAATTTCTCAGCCTGAAAATCTTCTGCTAGATTCCCAAGGAGATCTGAAAATATCAGATTTTGGACTTAGTGCTTCGCCTGGTGAAGTAAGATGCCAAGGCTCTACCTTTTTTTTTCTATAAATAGAACCTTTACAATTTTAGCAAAAGTCTTTATGCTGCTAACTGCTGTCAATAATGTTCTAATAGGGAGTCAACATTCTTAAGACAACATGTGGAACCCCCAACTATGTTGCACCAGAGGTTAGTTAAACAGCTTCCATTATAGTAGCCTAGTGGTACATGTATATCTTGGACGAGTAGTTTGATCAATAATGTGGATCCTTTACTTTTATTGTGGATTAAGATTCCCTTTTTTGTCCTTGCTATTGAACTTTTACTAGGTTCTTAGTCACAAAGGTTATGACGGTGCTGTGGCAGATATCTGGTCCTGTGGTGTCATCCTTTATGTTCTGATGGCAGGTTATCTCCCCTTTGATGAAGTTGATCTCACTACACTGTATGCGAAGGTAGAAGCTTTGCATTTTCAGGGTTGTGTACATAATGGAATTCCTACTCTGATTTCAGCGCAATACAATAACAACAACGACCCAGTAAAATCCCACTAGTGGGTCTGGGAGGGTAGTGTGTACGTAGGCCTTACCCCTACCCGTAGGGGTAGAGAGAAATGTGACATGATAATCATGGCTGACATTTTCACATTTCACCACAGTAAAAGAAGATTATTGTGTAGCAAAGTTTTGATTACCAACATGTATATATTTTTTTTGCAGATTGAAAAAGCAGAGTTCTCCTGCCCGTCTTGGTTTCCAGTTGGAGCAAAATCACTTATTCATCGAATTTTAGACCCAAATCCTCAAACAGTAAGTACTTAATGAGAGAATGTACACGTCTTAAATTGCGCCCGTAAACATATTTCGTTTTGGAAACTTATCTGTCAAAAATAAATTTACCTATTGAATTTGTACAAGATTGAAACTTATCCGTTCTGTTAGTATTTATTAACAAACTTGTCAAATAAAAGCAAGAAGGAACTTTAATGTAAATCCTTTTCCTTTTCACCCCTCTTCTTTCCCCCTCTCACAAATGAAACCACATTGCTCTCCTTGGCACTCTCTCCACTATGCTTTTGGGTATAAGTGAAATTTCATTACTATAGAGCTAGATGGGGTAAAAAATATGTACTAGATGTCTATGTGACTTAAAGCAAGTCATGCACTGCTTCGTATGTTTAAGGGTGCTTCAATCTACTGTTATGTGTCTTTTGAATGAGAAACAACATTATAAATGAATGAAAGAAAATTAACAACAAAATAGAAGGAAGAAAAATAGACAAATGTGCTGGTTCTAGGGAAGGAGGTAGAAAGAGAAAGTGAATGAATGAAAGAAAGGAAAAGCAGAGTTCTTCACATTTTGTTTATATTTCTTGCGTTTTTGCTGAAATTTCAGTTTTTCATGATGATCTCTATAGTCATGGACCATGGCAACATCCAGTAACTTCTACCTTTGGGTTTCACCTTTAATCTTTTTTCTTTGTACGGCCACCATCACTGACAATATCCAAGTGTGTGAACGATTCTTTTGTTCATTTAACCTTTTTCTGTATGATTCTCCTATTCTTTGTCTAACATTCTTGTTTTATCTTTACATTTCCTTCCCATCATAGTACCAAAATCTATATCTATCTATATATTATTAAAAGGAGAGAAAAAAACCTCTCCTTAAGCCAAGTGGCAGCCTTAAAATTAGCCACATGTAACATATTCACTGATTAACTATTAACTATTAACTATTAACTATTAACTATTAACTATTAACTATTAACTATTAACTATTAACTATTAACTATTAACTATTAACTATTAACTATTAACTATTAACAATTAACAATTAACAATTAACAATTAACAATTAACAATTAACAATTAACTATTAACTATTAACTATTAACTATTAACTATTAACTATTAACTATTAACTATTAACTATTAACTATTAACTAATTCAGCCATGTGGTTTAACCAGAAAAAGCCATATATAACTTATTTCTTAATTAATTAATAATAAATAACTAAATCAAAATATTGAAAATTTTACTATATAATACTTAAAAATATTAATAATAAATTTAAATAATTTATTAATTTTCAGTATTAATTTAAAATTTTATATATATATATATGTATATGTATATATATATATATATATATATATATATATTAAAGGATATAAATGGGTATTGATATTAAATAAAGAGGAAACTTAATGAAGGCCACATGAAAACATGAAATACTATATATTAGGTAACGTAATAACATTAATAAAAAATTCAAGTTCATTGAATATTAGAAACAGAAGGGAAAGATGATTTGAACTTGAGATTAGATTAAAATTATGGTAACATCTTTCAAACTATGGATATGACCACAAAATTAAAGTTTTACTAGATAAATAAAAATAATAATTGGGTAACAAATGGAAATTTTAAGAGTACAAAATAAATGTCTCATGTAAGTAATTTCGTAATGAAAATAAAAAGTTAAATTTGTATCCTGAAACAAAAAGAGAGAAAATTTAACTGCACGTGATATATAAATAATTATAAGAAAATACAATAGATTTAAAATATAATAATTGAAAAACTTATGTATTACTCCCTCCGTTTCAATTTATGTGAACCTATTTAACTGGGCATGGAGTTTAAGAAAAAATGAAGAGTTTGAATTTGTTGTCCTAAACAAGTCAAAAAGGGGTCCAGAGTATTTGTGTGGTTATAAAAGCTTCTCATTAAGGATAGAATTGGAAGTTTAGGCTAAATTGTTTTCATATTTAGAAAGGGGTCATTATTTTTGGAACGGACCAAAAAGGAAATTGGTTCACATAATTTGGAACGGAGGGAGTAATATTTTAGACTAATTCAAAGTTGTAACTTAAAATAAAATGTGATACTACATATTCTGATTATATTATAAAATACTAATATAAAAATTTAATTAAGGGGTAAAAATATATAAAGAGAAAAATAGAGATAGTGTGAGAATATTTATACTTTGAATTAATTTAATGATAAGTATATTAAATAATTAAATAATACTCAAAAAATATTATTAGTAGATTTAAATGACGAAAGAGCTCCGAGTAAGAGGATAAAAGTATTAAAATACATTAAATTTTAGGAATAAAAAATTTATATTTATATATAATTTTCAAAGGGTATAATAAGCAAAATATTAATTCAATTGGTAAGCTAATAAAAGATCACATGAAAAAATAACAATATTAAATAATAAATAATACATCAACTATAAGCAAAGATTAAATAGAGATTTTTTTTGATGAAAATGTAGAAGGATAAGACTTATTCGACTTTGAGGTAAAACATAAATTGGCTGTAAGAATTTTATTAAAACAATATGCTCAAACAAGACATATTATAACGTGATATGTTTAGTATAATTTAACATTGATCACAGAATAAAATGCAAGTACTAAGATTAAGGGGTTAGGTTGTTATAGAAATATAAAAAAACATGTTATCCAGTACGAAATATGGAAAAACAGTTTTATGTCCTGCTTCTTAACTAATATATGTAATTTTTATCTGGAAGGTTTAAATTTTAACCTAATTTTTATATAATGCAAATAAACTAAATCATAATTTGATATTTGTCCGCGCGATAATATTAGTATCAATAAACGTAGAACAACTCAGAAATACAAGAAGGGAATAGAAGAAGAAGGAAGAAGGAGAACTTATTAGATAGTAGCTAGGGATGGCAATGGGGCGGTGCGGGTGCGGGGCGGGGTGCGTTTGGGAGTCTGCGGGCGGTGCGGGTTAGAGAGTTCGCGGGTTAGAGGCGGGACGGGGCGGGTTCAAACTCTTTTTTGAAAAAATCACGCGGGGCTGGGTGGGTCACGGGTTAGAGTTTTTTCAAAAACTTAAAGATCTAAAACGCTAAGGGCCCTTCTTCTAAGGTAAAATTAAACCCCTATGCAGCTATGATAAGAAAAACGTGAAATTTGAATTGATTGTCCACAACACAATTATAAATGAAGTAAGTATTGAAAAAACTTATAAGTAGTTATAGGTGAGAACCCATGATTTATTGGTCTAACAAGATAAAAAATTTTATTTGTTCTAAAAAAAATCACATGTTTTTAACTTGAATTTTCTTTAACTTTAAGCGTGTCATTTACTCTTAATGACATGCTAATAATAGAAATGTAATAGCATTTTAAAATCATAAGTTCAAAAATTACATTCTGATACTATTTATCAAGAGTGTTTGTTTTCTTTCTTAAATTTCATGTCCTGACCATGCATCGCCATATGAAATGCAAAGCAGAAAACAATCGTTTAAGAGGGATAGTAGCTTTGATGTGCCAGTTCAGATTTTGCTATGCTAATCATATCATTTCTTCTTGTGAGCGTGATGTAACCATTGAAGAAAAGCTTCCCTGCTGACTTCTTTGTTCCTTGAAGTAGGATACCTTTAAGATTAAATAAAGAAGGAAAATTGGATGTACTTGTAGCTAGTTCTCCTATTTAAATTAATACTAAATAGCAGAAAAGGAAAAAAAAAATGTACTATCAAATTCTCTCGGAAAAGAAAAAAAATTGAAGAGTTAATGTGGTGTGTGTTTGGGGGGGGGGGGGGGGGGGGGGGTG